>ML365333.1:0-114721 GCA_005239505.1 Nicotiana paniculata
GGTAGATAGAGTGTTCATGATTGATAGAGACGCTTAATCAAGCTATAAGAAGTATCCGAGAAATAATTCACCAACGGAGGAAACCATAACCTTAAACCTTTATTATCATTGTTTAAACTATATTGTTAGTCAATTACTAGTTTATTATTTTGTTATTAGATTTAGTAAACCTCACCAAATTATATTCAAAAGTATTGAGAAAATTGATTAAGTACCAGTAGTATTTTAAAGACTTAGTTGATACGTCTATTCCCTGTGGGATCGACTCTGGGCATAATACCCCAGATTATATTTGCANAAAAACCCATGGATTTGTAATAAAAACAAGAGAAAATCCTTAATTACAAACGAAAATGGTCTGAGACAGGCCGGTAAACAAGTTTCAAACCAGAACAGGTTGGCTTTCTTTGAGATCTTCTCAAGGACTCATGAAATCAAAGAGCCATGGAATATAGGAGATCAAAGGTGATCAGAGAATGCACGGAAACACCATAGAAAGGAGCTTCTCGCTGGTGACGGCGATTAGGGTTAGGGTGAGTTGAGAGAGAATTGGAGGGGTGAGGGAACGGGTGACGGAAGAATGAGAGGAATGGGAGGGGTTAGGGTTGATTAGGGATTAATAAGGTAAGTTTAATCGTGGACCGTTGATCTTTTAGATCAACGACCACAATTAAAGGGGTTATTGGGTCGGGCAGGTATAGGGATTGGGCTTAAGGGGGTTGGGCTGATTTTTGGGTTAATTAAAAGGGGTTTAGGCTGGTATTAAAAGAGGTTAGGTCTTAAATAAAAAGGCTATTTGTTAAATACCCGAATAATTGATAAAAAAAAAATTAACAAATTATAAAAAGGATTTTCGTGCATGGAAATACTTTAAAATAATTACTCAATATTTTAAAAATACACCAAGCTATTTTCCGAAAAAATAATATAATAATGCATGCATGGGCTATAATTGCAAAGTTATTGCAATTATAACCTAAGAACTGCAAATGTGGCTATTTGTAAAATACTTTAAGCTTAATATAAATATAAATAGAAAAACTAAGTCATGAAATTGTTATAAGTCATTTGTAATGCAGTTAGTAATGATTTATATAAATAAAAATACTGGGATAAGTTAATTAAAATCCTTAAAAATGCAGAAATTATGGAAAAATATTAGCTGATGCTAATGCATAGTTTTGAAGGTATATATGCAATTTTGAAAATATTATAGGGAAAAATTGGGTATCAACACTCAATTCCTAATTACCAGTGCATAAGCTCATAAGTTAAGGACACCTAGTCCTGAACTTATAGTTGGAAGTTTAAAAGTTAAGGACACTTAGTCCTGAAATTAGAGTAACAAGCTCATAAGTTAGGACACTTGGTCCTGAACTTAGAGTTGGAAATTCAAAATTTAAGGACACTTGGTCCTAAACTTAGAGTTGAAAGTTTAGAAATTAAGGACAGGTAGTCCTTAACTTAGAGCAACAAGCTCATAAGTTAAGGACACATAGTCTTGAATTTAGAGTAACAAGCTCATAAATTAAGGACACTTGGTCCTGAACTTAAAGTAACAAGCTCATAAGTTAAGGGCACTTGGTCCTGAACGTAGAGTTGGAAGTTCAAAAGTTAAGGACACTTGGTCCTGAACTTAGAGTTGGAAGTTTAGAAATTAAGGACATGCAGTCCTTAACTTAGAGTAACAAACTCATAAGTTAAGGACACTTAGTCCCGAACTTAGAGTAACAAGCTCATAAGTTAAGGACACTTGGTCTTTATCATAGAGTTGGAAGTTTAGAAATTAAGGACATGTAGTCCTTAACTTAGAGTAAGAAGCTCATAAGTTAAGGACACTTAGTCCTGAACTTATAGTTGGAAGTTCAAAAGTTATGGATACTTAGTCCTAAACTTACAGTAACAAGCTCATAAGTTAAGGACACTTGGTCCTGAACTTAGAGTTGGAAGCTCATAAGTTAAGGACACTTGGTCCTGAACTTAGAGTTGGAAGTTCAAAAATTAAGGACACTCGGTCCTGAACATAAAGTTGGAAGCTCATAAATTAAGGATACTTGGTCCTGAACTTAGAGTTGGAAGCTCATAAGTTAAGGACACATGGTCCTGAACTTAGAGTTGGAAGTTCAAATGTTAAGGACACTTGGTCCTGAACTTAGAGTAACAAGCTCGTAAGTTAAGGACACTTAGTCCTTAATTAAAATTAGAAGTTCAAGACACAAATGTAAGTAATTAAGAAATAATGAATATATTTAGGGACGTATACTTTTTTGCGACCTTTCCTTTTCTCATTCCCCAACCACCCAATGAATTTCTTCAATAACTTTTCATCATCTTTGGCATAATGAAAAATACATGTACGAGTATATTTTAATTTTATCCAGCCCGTATACTCAGTAGTATTTTCATTGTGCGCCATCGATGTTCCTATTTTGTTTATCTGTTCAAAAAGAGATTGCAATTGTCAACTAAGATTCTTATTCCTTATCCCTCGACCAATCTCTTCTTCAATATTTCCTTCAACATCCATGGACAAACCCTTATCAATACTCATTTGCGTAGTCGAAGGAGTAGGAGTAAGAATAGCAAATGATGGACCATCAAAACCAATACTATTTCTCTTCCTTTTACTAGTATATTGGTTAACAACTGCATTTTTGTTTTACTCTGCAAGCAAGACTACATATACATTAGTTTGCTGCAAGACCTCAATTCCAGGACAAATTGTCAAATGAAGAAACTAAAAATCAGGACATAATTTTTGAAATGTCATGACAATTTGAAGTATGAATCTAAAATTAAGGACACAGTTCTCCAAAATGTCCTTAACTTTTTGAATTTTACCTGAAGAATTGAACTTAATACCTGTGTTGGCCACCCTGTCTTCTTGTATTTCTTTAACAGACAATGGAACTGAGATATTGCTTATTCTTGTTCCATCCATTGCATTGTATTTATCTTGCAATTGTTCTCCATGTTCTTCGCTTGCAAGTTCACAAGTGTCACGACCCAAAACCAACCGTCGTGATGGCGCATATCATGAAACTAGGCAAGCAAACTACTCAACCAGTCCAACCAAATAAAAGATTTGAAAATTAAACGTAAGCAGTTAATATTTAAGAAAAACCTTTTTAAAAGAAACTAAAATAAAACCACAATGCAATACAAATCTCTCCCAAAATCGGGGTGTCGCCGAGTACATGAGCATCTATACGGGGACACAGCCTACTATAAGTTCTAAGGAATAAGAATTGAAATACAAATAAAGATAATGAAGGAGAGTCAAGGCTTACAAACGCCATGCAGCTACCTCGATAGTCTCCGAGATCTCGACTCCTCACTCAGCAGCCACCGTAACCGGAAGCACCTGGATCTTCACACGAGGTGAAATGTGTAGCGTGAGTACAACTAACTCAATAAGTAACAAATCCAAACTTTGGATTGAAAGTAGTGACGAACTCAACCGGCACAATTCAATACAGAAATGACAGTGTAGAAACATAGGCATGTGATCGGGTCCAAACCTACACCACTATTAAGTAGCGAGGATGGTCGATGTAGTTTTACCCAACAAGGTCGGGATCGATTTGCATAGGGAGTTAATTGATTTGGAATTAGGTATCTAACTAAGTGTTGTTCTTAATTTCACTTCCAAACATGATTGTGATGATTCTATTTCTACTTCTATTTTTGTTGTATGCTAAGATTAAAGCTAAGTACAATATTTTTGGTGATAGTTTTCAAGTGTTTAAAAGGACTAGGGTAGTGACTTCCGCCTAGGTGGATACCTAACGGGTAGCAAGAATCTAGGGAAAACTTGATTTGATTGGGGTTATAATATAGCCATTACACCCAAGTACTCACTCTATACCTCTCGGCAGTTTGAGTGATTTTCCCCAATTTGGCTTTCTCAAGTCCAAATGGGTGTCCATGCAATCCAAGTGATATTAGGTCAAGTCGTATCTCTAGGTTTAACTCTTTAATTGGGGCTATCCCCGAGTCCTTGTTAGCCTAATTTCCTAGACTTAGTCCCTCTTTCTCAAGAAGATCCTAAGTCATAAAGGCATGAATCAGTGTTTGCAACCACTAATTTTACAATTCTAGCATGAATTAGGCTAAATATCACTAACCCATAAACAATCAAGCCCTAAAATTCAAGACCTATTAAATACCCAAACTAGGGTTGGGTCACAATCCTAGCTATGGGTATAGCTACTCATAATAATAGAAAAACTCAAAGATAAAGATGAGATATAATCCATAATATTAAAGTAAAAGATGAAAATCTAATGTTTGAAGGTAAATCTTGTACAAAATTGCCCAAATAGGAAAACCTAGTCGTCTCACGTACTCAGCAAAAACATAACATAACCTAAAATTGACAAAAAAATCTATTTATACTAGGCTAAAATTTTAGGACAAAAATACCCCTGTAAAGGTTTCGCGGCCGCTTAATTCTGACCGCGGTCGCACTCTTGCTTTCGCGGGCGCATAATATTGATCGCGATCCGCGTTTCTTCACTTCTGGGTCTAGGTTGAACCTTGTTTTGGGGACCGCGTAATTTCAACCGCCTCCGCGTGAGAGACTTCTGTGGCCGTGTAATTTTGACGCGGACCGCCCTTCTTATTTATGCCTGAATTATGCACTCTCTGATCCTTAGCAACTGCGGTCTGCAAAATTTCAATCGCAACCGCTAAATTACTTTTGCGGCCGCCTCTTTCTGGCGCGGTCCGCGTTCATATTTGTTCCCAAAAACCATCTCTCTGATTCTGTTTTTTGCGGACCGCGTAATTATACCCGCGTCTGCGTTGATACTTTTGCGGTCGCACTTTTCTGTCGCGGTCCGCGTTTCAGCTCTCGGCCCAGTCTTGGTCTTTGTTCAAGTTTTGACTCCCTTATGAGTTGATCATGGCTGCTTTGGCTCATTTTGAACAATCTCTACAAGCAAGCATATTAAGTTAGTTTCCAGGAATACCTTCACGCATTTTTGGCCCAAAACACAAGTAAAAGAGAGCAAATAATAGGTTAAAATCCCTACTTATCAGCATTCTTTCAAGTTCAACAGATAAACTCAAAATAGATCAAATCCGAATGATAAAAAGAAGAATATAACTTCTCTTATTCTACATGCCAATGCACATGTTGTATGCGATGCACCATGCTTACGTCCTCATGTGCTTACACTCTCAATTGCTCAATCACTCAGTATGGTATATGGAAAATCCGGCCCAGGGAGGATCTATCCTGGAATATATACATCAACTGACCATCAGTCGCCCAGTACTGAGTAGGGCCAATCCAGCCTGTGGGGAAGATCCATCCCCAGGTATATAATGCTTCGGACAATATCCATGTCCAGGGAATATCCATTCCTCAATATAATCAACCACGCTTACTGGGGGTGTGTGTAGACTCTGAGGGGATACTTCAGCCCAAACGCTATCATAAATCAGTATAACTGTTGCAGTGTGCAACCCGATCCCATAAATATCACTCATAATTAGGCCCTCGGCCTCGCGCAGTCATCAACCTCTCCAGTGTCTCTCTCACGGGCTCACAATGTCATGATACTAGTCTGAATCCAATGATACGATGTATCAATAAATAACAACAAAGTCTGAGATATGATATGAAATGAATGAATATGGCTGAGTATGAAATATCAATGAAATCAGTAAGACAACAGTAAGAAGCGACCACTATGGACCCCAACAGTACCGATATAAAGCCTAAACATGGTATCTAGCATGATTGTCAGCTCAAATACTTTATCACATGATGAAACACGGATATCAACAAGATATAACCACTAGACAGTGCCATGGAATCAACCAGGTCACAATTATCACGGTGCCTGCACGTCCGTCACTTGGGATGTGCCTCACCTCAATACCAATCACATAACACATAAAATTCGGGGTTTCAAACCCTCAGAACCAAGTTTAGAAGTGTTACTTACCTCAATAAGGGCAAAACTCTACTCTAACACTCCTTTGTCTCGCAAATCGGCCTCCAAATGACCCAAACCTAGCCACAAGCAGTACAACACAATCAATATAGGCTAGAGGAATTAATTCTATAAGAATTACAAAGTTATAACTCAAAAATCCGAAATTGGCTCCAAACAGCCCTTGGGCCAACGTCTCGAAATACGACAAAAATCACAGAATCCTAAAGCCCATTCACACACGAGTCTAACCATACCAAATTTACTCAAATCCGATAACAAAATCCCACTCAAATCCCCAAAATCAACTCTCCAAATCCCTAGCCTCAAACCCCCAAATTGTACCTCAAAAACACACCAACTAGGTGGGAAAATCAATGGGGAAACAAGATTATTGAATAAAAACGAACACAAGGAGCTTACCTCAAGAATCCCCTCGAAAATCCTCTTAAAAATCTCCAAAACCCGAGCTCAAAAGGTTAGAAATGGTGAAAATCTTGGAACCCTCGCTTATATAGGTTCTGCCCAGGCATTTCCGCACCTGCGGTTCCTGAACCGCACTTGCGCATCTGCTTTTATGGAGAAACAAGCTCTTCTGTGGAAGCCACTAATCCTAGATGCCTCCGCTCTTGCGATGCCTAGACCACATCTGCGAAATCGCAGGTGCGGAAAACCCATCGTACCTGCGACTCTGCTGGCCTCTATCAATTCCGCACCTGCGCTCTACTTGCCGCACTTGTAGTATCGCACCTGCGGCCTAAACCCTCGCAGGTGGGATCACACCAGCAGAGTCCAAACTTCAGCAGCTTCTCCAATTCAATTCCAAGTCCGTTAACCACCTGAAATCAACCTGAGGCCCCAGGGACCTCAACCAAGCATACCAACAAGTCCTAATATACGATACGAACTTAATCGAGCCTTCAAATTACCTCAAACAACATCAAAAAACGCAAATCACACCCCAATTCAAGCCTAATGAACTTTGAAATTTCCAATTCCTACAACCGATGCCGAAACCTACCAAATCACGTCCGATTGACCCCAAATTTTGCACATAAGTTAGAAATGACTCAGCGGACCTACTCCAACTTACTAAATCCTAATCCGACCTCGATATCAAAAAGTCCTCTCTCAGTCAAATTTTTCCAAAATTCAACTTTCGCCATTTCAAGCCTAATTCCACTACGTGCCTCCAAAACACAATCCGGACGCGCTCCTAAGTCCAAAATCACCCAATGGAGCTAATAGAATCATAAAAATTCAAATATGGGGTCGTTTACACATAAATCAATATCCAGTCAATTTTTCCAACTTATGCTTTCCATTATGAGACTAAGTGTCTCAATTCACTTCGAAATCCTTCCGGACCCGAACTAACCCGGTAAGTCATAAAATAATAGTAAAGCACAAAATGACCATAAAATGAGGGAACAAGGCTATAAGTCTCGAAACGACTGGCCAAGTCGTTACAACAAGATTCTGCAAACATTTACAAGAACTAATACAATTAGTACTTGTTACTAATCTTTGACTAAAACTAACATGTATAAGATCAAACAAAACTCCGTCTAACCTTCTACAACTGTCAAGATCATGCCAGTTAAATCATTATCTTGACTAGCATTATTTTGACTTCCAAAATGTCTCTAAGAGAGAGAGGTGTAGAGATATCTTATGTTCCTTTTATACATCTGCAAACAATCTCACTTTTGCTTGTTCCTTGGGTATTTTCTAAGTCTTAAGATTGTCCCCCACTTCTCTCTTTTGAAATTTTCTCATCTTGATGTTCCACTCCATCTTCCTTTCTTTTTCTCTGCAAGCAAAACTACAACAATTAAGAGGGGGAAAATTTGCAAATCATGAAAGAATGCGGCCTTATTGAGAGTAAACTGGGTACAAATTTCTGAATCTCAAATCCACTTGTGCATAATTTCCGACTCTCAAATCCACACACAAAAATCTCAGTAGCAAGACAACTGAAAGAACATAATTATACTTCTGCCACCATTTCTTTCTGTATCATATGTTCAAAATAATCTAATTTTGCAAAGAAAGAACTTAATACCTATGTCGTCCACCCTATCTTCTGCTATTTCTTTAAGAACTGACGGAGTTGAGATATCGTATGTTCCTTCAGCATATTTATCTTGAGATTGCAGTCCATCTTATTTCCTTGCAACTTTAGAAGATTCTGTAACATTTATAACTAATACTTGTTACTAATAGTTTACTGAAACTAACATGCACCAGATCATCAAAATTCCATCTAACCTTGATTAGCATCATTTTGATTTCCAAATTTGTATTTAAGGGAGAGAGGTGAAGATAGATCATATGTTCCTTCTACGCATTTGCATAGAATCTCACTTATACTTGTTCCCAATGGATTTTCTTCATCGTGAGATTGCACTCTAGATTTACAAATTATTTCGGTTACACTTCTCTCTTTAGGATTTTCCTGATCTTGACATCTACTCCATCTTGAAATTCCACTCCATCACAAGATTCTACACATATTTGTAAGCGCAAAACATTTAATATTTATTACAGTATTGAATGTAAATTTACAATGACAACAAAATCAAAACTCTATCTAACCTTTACCAATTTCGATGCCCATATCAGTTTCGTTTTCTATATGCACATCTCTATAAAAGCTTTCATAACAATCTTCTAGATGCACATATGTGTCTTCACATTGATCATCAACTGCATCTTTGCTAATTAGAACACCAGGTTCTCTCTCTTTGTTCCTTTCATGAGGCTTCTCAAGAAGCTTCAATAAAGTATCAACCTTTGACTCTAGGTTTTTCTTTAAAGCCTGTGAGATAGTATTTAAAATAAAAATGAGAATGTTAGCTGCTTATAAGTTAAGGAATGTTAATCCTTAACTTAGAGTTACAAGTTCAGAAAATAAGGACATGTAGTCCTGAACTTAGAGTTACAAGTTCAGAAAATAAGGACATGTAAACCTGAACTTAGAGCTACCAAGTTCAAAAATTAAGGATAGATAATCCTAAACTTTGAGTTACAAGATCAAAAATTAAGGGCAGGTAGTCCTAACCTTAGAGTTAGAAGTTCAAAAATTAAGGACACTTAGTCCTTAACCTAGAGTTACAAGTGCAGAAATTAAGGACAGGTAGTCCTGAACATAGAGTTACAAGTTCAAAAAATAAGGACATGTAGTCATGAACTTAGAATTACAAGTTCAGAAAATAAGGACATGTAGTCCTGAACTTAGGATTACCAAGTTCAAAAATTAAGGACAAGCAGTCATAAACTTAGAGTTACAAGCTCAAATATTAAGGACAAGTATTCCTAACCTTAGAGTTACAAGTTCAAAAATTAAGGATACTTAGTCCTGAACTTAGAGTTACAAGCTCAAAAATTAAGGACACTTAGTCATGAACTTAGAGTTACAAGCACAGAAATAAAGGACATCCAAACCTGAATTTATAATTTAGAAGCTCAAAAATTAAACACATATTACCTTGATGTCCTTTTGAATCTTTTTTTTTCCGATAAAGTTAGTTTTTTATGTATCCTAACACTTTCTGCCTGCAAATCCTTTTTCAACTTCTCCGATAATGTCTGAATCAAAAATCATAAAAATAAAAGTCTCTTAAGCAAAAATAATCAAATAAAAACTAATGGTATTCAAAGACAGAAAACTTACATTAATAATTTCTTTAAGAAAGCCTTCATCAAATTGTGTGGAAGACATTGAACTATGATCTTGAGATAGTTGCACATGCACAATAGCGGGATCCGCATCTTCTTCATTTAAAACAAATGGTACCATCTCGAGCTACTGAAAGACCTATTATATACAGAAAAAAAGTAAGTATTTTGAACCAAAACACATATACAAAATGATAGCTAGTAATCATATAAAATTACTTTTTTATTATGGAAGTACTTTTTACATAGGTTGTCATAATTGCGGAGATTGCATATCTAAATAACATTGCATACGAGGGAACCCGCGTTCTCTGAAGTTCACAGATGGTTTTTCCTGAAAAACTAGGAATACATCCATAATCCAAACACATAAGGCAAAAGGGAAGCAAAGTATAGTATAACTGTCATTCTCTTTATCTTTGTCTTTCTCTATCTCTTTCTCATTCTCATTGTCTGAAGTATTTTGTTTGGGCTTCAAGCAACTCTTCAATGATTTGATTAAATTTTGATAACAAAGAGAGCCCCAATTGAAAGAAGAGTAGAGTTCATCATCATCAATAATTTTCATTACCTGCTCAGACAGATTCCGAGTCTTCCGCTTACCCATCAACATAGATTCAACAAAATAGATTGTTGCAAACTTCATCGCATCGTCATTGCTGCCTATAAAGGTACAGCTATACCAGATGGGCGACTAGTAATAAAATGCCACAAATCATATAACTCAATTCTATCCTTTCCAAGGAAGTAGACTTTAGAAAGGTTATTAGCTCTTTCACTCAAAAAATTGAAGTCCGCAAAAGAAGAACATTCCAACCCAGTATTTATCTGGAAGGCTTCACATGTAAACTTCACTTCATGGTAAAAAATCTTGAATGCCATTGAATTCGTTACATTTCTTACAATTTCAGAAAGCAACGCACAATGAATAAGTTTGCCACGGAATTTCACACCTTCCAATTGGAAAAAGTTTTCGAAAACACCATCTCTCAACTTTTTCCATTGCGTGTTCGACAAGAAAATTTTTATTGTTTCCTTATACTGAAAATCTCCTTTCCAATAGCTCATCAAATTACGTCAATCATCAAATTCGAAAAAAGGATCTCCTTCCATTAGCACAATACAAAGATGGATATAGAAGCTAAACATTAGGACTATTTTTCTCAAATGTCATGAATATTTAAACAAAAAAACTAAAATTCAGGACCTAAGTAGATGCATCTTTCCTAAACACGGTTAGCATATAAATTTATCTTTAGCAACTTCCTTGACACACAGATTGTTTAGTCAACTGCACATTTACAAGCTTTAGAAAGATTAAGCAAAAAGCTGTGAATTGAGAAAAAAGTTATGAAGATGAACAATGAAAAAAAACTGAAGAACGAGATGGGACCTGTTAAGATGCCATATACATTACTCCATCCGGCAAGCGAACCATGACTCACTGGCAAAGGAATATCCAACAGTGTCTCAATATGAAATTGTTATCTTACTATAATTTGAATAAGATTTCACTTCATTAGCACTAGGCTTCAAATAATATGCTTCTTAAATATCTAGTTTAGAATTAAAACTGAACCAGCACCAGCTTGTGACTAATATTTTGAATTACTATCTAATGAAATTTTTATAACTATTTCTATTATAAATGAAGATGATTTCCAAAATAGAGAGAAGCATAAGGATATCAGGAATTCCAAAATCAAATACCAGCCAAAAACATCTTAAGTATACACAATTAAGGTCGTCGCAATGAGTGTTGACATTCCAATAGTAGCATAGTACTAGTTGAATTAACTTTAAATAATCATTTTATTCTTTTATCATTGAAACCAGCTCCCATAGCAATAACACCAAAATAAATAACAGAAGCAGAATACATTAAGACACAATATAAAATACAAAAAGTGTAAGAGCAAAGTAAAAAACATACAAGTCGATTCACGAAAAACGTCGAGAAACTTGGAACTGCAAATCCTGATTTGGAAATATTGAAATAAGAAGGCAAATCTCGCAACAAAAATTCGAAGTCGCTGGAGAAGTGGTCTGCAGCACCGAGGAAGTGGTTTGCCTTTGGATTTAGGAATTGATTATTAATTAAGATGAAGTTGGGGAAGAACTTACTGCATGGCAGTTTAAAACTGTATAAAAATGGACAAATCAGAGTTTTTGGCTTTAAGCACCTTTGAGCATGTCAACATAGAAATTCAACAAGACAATCAAGACAAATGCCAACTGATAATGGAAATAAATGTGTTTGAACCTGAACCAATAATTAAAGAGGTGCTTCAAACATTTAATTTATTTCAAGTGGAAGGATAAAGCATTATAGAAATTGACAACCAATAAACTTTGGGTATTCAAGTCTTAGAGAGTGCACTAGTAATTGAAGAAGTTGCTGAAAAATCCTCTACTCAACTAACTAGATGAATGCCAAAGTCGAAATAAAAAGGATCCCCAAGTAAAATATTGAGAGAAAGTGCTTCATTGGATGAAATAAAAGTGGGATCAATATTTGACAAAAGGAAGAGTATAATTAACTGTTTTTTGAATATGGAAATTAAAGGACATTTTGAATTCAAGGTTGTTATATCAAGCTCAACAAGATATTCTTTGAAATGCAATGATGAAAAGTGTGGGTAGTGTGTGTGTGCTTTCAGAATTAAAGATTCAACACTATTCAAGATAGTAAAGGTTGAGAAAAATCATGACTTCTCAGTTAACATTATGAAAGCTGATCAAAGGCATGCAACTTCAAAGTTGATTAGTGGTTACATTATTGATAATCTTCGAGACCCAAGGTTTGAAGTTACACCAGCCTTTGTCATGACCGAAATGCAAAATTGCATGAACTAGACATTGGGCATCACAAGGTGTGGCGTGCTATTCAACGTGCTTCAGCTTTAATAAGAGGAACTCCTGAAGAAAATTATGAATTTTTGTCTTCTAACTAGTATATGATGAAAAGTAAAAACCCAGGAACATACACTAACATAAAGACAGACGACAAAAATAGATAAACAATCAAAAAGAGATATTAGTCTGTTTTAAACGGAAGGACATTCAGTCCTTAATTTTGATGTGTGCAGTGTAAATACTAAGAACATGATGTCCTTAACTTTGATGTGTGCAGTGTAAATGTTAAGGACATGGTATCCTTAACTTTGATGTGTGCAGTGTGAATGTTAAGGACATGGTGTCCTTAACTTTGATGTGTGTAGTGTAAATGTTAAGGACATGTTGTCCTTAACTTTGATGTGTGCGGTGTAAATGTTTAGTACATGTTGTCCTTAACTTTGATGTGTGCTGTCACGACCCAAAATCCATAAGGTCGTGATGGCGTCGGACATCATTGTCAGGCAAGCCAATCATTAATTAATTGAAACAAATTCATGTTTTAACATTTATGAAAAAGCATCTCCTTTCACTTTATTGCATATTAACTAAATAAAATCCGTCAAGTAAATACAATGGTTTAAATGTTTCCTTTTTAGCAATTATATCCCAACACATCCCAGAACCCGGTGTCACAAGTACACGAGCAATTTCTAAGAATTATATCATCATCACAAAGCTTGTCCGAAATACAAGTTGGAAAAGGAATTAAAAATGAAATAAATACAGTGTGAGGGAGACTCTGACAGCTGCGGATCGCCTTCGAATGGTGCGGCTCGCCTAAGTCTCCAAACCAGCCATGTCACTAGGAAAGTACTTGTGCTATAAAAATGCACAGCAAGTGTAGCATGAGTACAAAAGCAACGTGTACTCAGTAAGTTGCCCGCCTAACCTCAAAGAGGTAGTGACGAGAGGTCGAATTAGACACTCACTAAGGGCTAACAAATTAATTAACAACATATGATGCACACGGTAGGCATGTAAAGGTAGTAAAGCAACAATATATATAAGGCACTGAAATCCAAGTAAATACTGGAAGTAAACAAACAATCACCAATTCCTCATTTCCCCCCAAATATCTTAAGTAAACAATTTCATCTTTATTTTCCCCCAAATCTCTTATCACTTTTAAAAATCCATGAAAAAAATTTAACAATTTAGCATGCGCATACGGGATAAGGACAACCGTCCTGAGCCGTCATAATAATCATCATTGTGCACTGCCGATGATCGAACGGCCCGTACCATAAGTGCACCTCTCAATATAATAGTCATGTCTATGCACTGCCGAGGGTCGAACGGCCCGAACCATGTGCATCTTTCAATAAAATAATCATATTTATGCACTGTCGAGTGTCGAACGGCCCAAACCATAAGTGCATCTTTCAATCCGCCGTGGCGTACGGCCCGCTCCCATGAGAGTGGGGGAATAACACTCCGCTCGCGGAATGTAAATTGTGAAGCGGTCACATGCAGAATACGTCGGAAAACAAATACTCAAGTAAATGACAAATTTCTCTTTTAAAACCACAAAATAGTATTTAAATCCTTTCTCGAAATTTATTTGCCAAGTTTAATAATAATCAATAATATCACCCTTATCAGGTATGCAATTATCCACGGAGGAAAACGATTCTCTTTCCAGCTGATTAAGAAAAATGAATTCTAGTCTTGTTTTTTATATTAAATTACGATTTCGATTATATTAGCAGTCAAATAATACAGGCAGGATCAAGGGTACAACACATAAGACATGCTAGTGGGTCCTAGACTACCGGACATGGCATAATAGTAGCTACGCACAGACTCTCGTCACCTCGTGCGTACGTAGCCCCCGAAGATAATAGCACATACTAACTTAGTTCACCTAGGGGGACAATTCCCCCTCACAAAGTTAGAAAGGAGACTTACCTCGCTCCGAAATTCCATAACCGGCTTCCAAGCCCTTCCGACGACTCCAACGGATGCACAATGCCCCAAAACTATCCAAATAACGGCAAACCAATGAAAATGTACTCTAATATTTGCAACAATTCCAAATTATATAATTTCCCAACTCCGCTCAGTGAAATAACCAAAATGCCCTTGGTCCCACGTGCCCGAAATCCAAAATTTCTCGAAGATACATTCTACCCATAGCTTTATTAGTTCAAATATACAATTTACTCTAAATTCCATGCTCAAATTCGTGGCTAAAAATCCAAATTACCATTTTCTAGGTTTCTTTAAGATTTCCCAATTTCCTACCAATTTCCATGTCTAGTTCCATGCATATACTTGTATTTAACTTTAAAAACATGAAGAAATTACTTACCTAGTGATGCTTGATGGAAAACCCTTCTTGAAGCTCCTCAAAATCGCCTACATCCATGAAACAAATGAAGGAAATGGCCAACATTTCGCATATAAACTAATCTGCCCAGGCCCCAATTTACTCTCTACGTTCGCATACCCACAAACGCGTTGGCAGAGCTTCCTCGAGCCAACACTCTGCGTTCGCGGTCCCCTCCCCGCATTCGCATAGGCAAAAGGGCCCCCAGGACCCAATCTCCCCTTCCTTCTACGCGTTTGCACACTTTACCCTACGTTCGCGTAGAGATCACACCCCAAGCCACCACGTTCGCACTCCCTTCTCCGCGAACGCACAAGCCAATACAGCAGCCCTCAAATTTCCTTCTATGCGATCGCACACAAGGGACCGCGATCGCATAGCACACCAGATACACCAGAAGACAGCAGCAGCATAACAGAGAAAAATGGTCCGAAATTGCTCCGAAACACACCCGAGGCCCCCGGGACCCCATCCAAATCACACGAATCAGTCTCATAACATCCCACGGACTAGCTCGAGGACTCAAATCACATCAAACAACATCGAAACCACGAATCGCACCCAAATCCCAACTTTATGAACTTAGAAATTCCCAACTTCTACATCTGATGTCGAACGCTATCAAATCACATCCGATTGACCCCAAATTTTGCACACAAGTCATATTCGACATTACGGACCTGCTCCAACTTCTGGAATCACATTCCGACCCCGATATCAAAATTTACATTTCCGGTCAGATTTCTCAAAAACCTTCAAATTCTATCTTTAGCCAAATGACTTCAAAATAACCTACGGACATCCGAATTCACTTCCGATCGCGCTCCCAACTCCATAATCACCATACAAAGATATTTCCTAGCTCAGAATCCCAAACGGACATCAATAACTCTGAAATTCCTTACAACCAAAATTTAGGAGATTCTTCTAAAATGCTGACTTCCACAATATACGCTGAAACGCTCCCGGGTTATCCAAAACCCGATACGGACATACGCCCAAGTCTGAAATCATCATACTAACTTGTAGGAACCTTCAAATCCTGATTCTAATATCGTTTACTCAAGATTCCAATCTTAGTCCATTTCTCCAACTTAAGGCTTCTGAAATGAGAATTTTCTTTCCAATTCAACTCTAAACTTCCCGAAATTCAATTCCAACCACACCTACAAGTCATAATACCTGAAACAAAGTTGCTCACGGCCTCAAACCGCTGAACAACACGCTAGAGCTCAAAATGACCGATCGGGTCGTTACATGTGCGGTGTAAATGTTAAGGACACGGTGTCCTTAACTTTGATGTGTGCAGTGTAAATATTAAGGACATGGTGTCCTTAACTTTGATGTGTGCAATGTAAATGTTTAGAATATGTTGTCCTTAACTTTGATGTGTGCAGTCCTAAATTTTTATAGTCGTACTGAATTTTGGTTTATTTTTCAGGTTTCTTTATATGTTTTATGCATATGGATCATCAATAGCTGGTTGAAATCATTGTAGACCGGTGATTGTTGTTGATGCAAAATTTTTGAAGTCAAAATATCGTGGTGTTTTAATAATTTCAGTTACAAA
The DNA here is from genome assembly GCA_005239505.1 of Nicotiana paniculata. Taxonomy (NCBI): domain Eukaryota; kingdom Viridiplantae; phylum Streptophyta; class Magnoliopsida; order Solanales; family Solanaceae; genus Nicotiana; species Nicotiana paniculata. Next base: position 16,424 of record ML365333.1, read on the forward strand.
GGATGTACATAACAAAATATTCTCACTAGCCTTTGGCTTTGTAGAATCTTAAAATAACAACTCCTATGGGTGGTACTTTAATGAACTTCACAATGTAATTGGGGGTAGTGACAATTTAATTTTTTTTTATCATATAGGCATCAATCTATTGCACATGGCATCGCAAAGGTAGATCCTGAAAGCCACCATGAGATTTGTATCTATCATTTGGAGCAGAACCTAAAGCGAAGAAAAGTGAAAAGTGAGGTCATAAAAAATTTTCAAAGTGTTGCAAGAGTATACATGCACAAAGAATTTTATCTTTACATGTCATAGATAGCAAAAGTTGATAAGAATATTTTTGTCTACTTGATGGAAGAACCACCAGAAAGGTGGGCGTGTTCTTGTTATCCTCGACGAAGATATGACATGCTCACAACAAACATAGTTGAGTCAGTGAATTATGTGCTATTAGAAGCAAGGGAGTTGCATATTTTGAGAAGGATGGATTTCATCCAAGTGAAGCTACATGTCACGACCCAAAATCCCTAAGGTCGTGATGGCGCCGGACACCATTGTCAGGCAAGCCAATCATATATTTAATTGAAACAATTTCTGATTTTTAACATTTATGAAAAATATTTCCTTTCACCTTATTACATATTAACTAAATAAAAATCTGTTAAGAAAAACAATGATTTAAATATTACAATTTAGCAGACATATCCTAACACATCCCAGAATCCGGTGTCACAAGTACATGAGTAATTTCTAAGAATTTATACAATCACTACAAAGCCTGTCTGAAATACAAATTGGACAAGAAAATTTAAAAATGAAAATCAATACAGTACGAGGGAGACTCTGTCAGCTGCGGATCGCCTCCGGATGATGCAGCTCGCCTAAGTCTCCGAATCCTCCAAATTGCTATGAAAGTACCTGTGCAATAAAATGCACAGCAAGTGTAGCATGAGTACAAAAACAATGTGTACTCAGTAAGTCGCCCGCCTAACCTCAGAGAGGTAGTGACGAGAGGTTCAATTAGACACTTGCTAAAGGTCAATTTAAAATGTTTAAGTATGACACTAAGCATGATTATCATAGGCAATTTATTAAAATTAGGAATAAGTATTTTCAACTCCGTTCACGTTTAACACTTTACATCTTCGTCATATTAATAACAATTAATCAATATGGGTGATTTAATCAAATAACAATAAATCGACGGGAAGTAACAACTTCGTCCAAAATCTTTTTAATAACTTTAAGTCTCTGTCATTTCAATTGATAACTTAATATTTCAGGCCAGTAATCAGGCAAAATCATAGCAACTACGCAGAAAATATCATGCGCAAGCAATGCCGAGGGTCGAATGGCGCCGATCAACAATAATAAATTGTGCACTATCAAGGTTCAGACGGCTCGAACCATAGATGCATCTATCTTCCCCGCTCGCAAATCGATCATGCGATGCAGTTAAAAATAATAAGGCTAGCCTGCTCGCGAATCATACCTGCGACTCAGGTGCTCATATGACTGCACACAAATACAGGGTCATCCTGCTCGTGAATCATACATGCGACTCAGGCACCCAAAGTTACACATATCCCCATAATAAATCTGTATTTTATCACGAAAGCGGTTTTTCTCAGGAAGGTGGTAAAATTCTTCTTAAAGGAACATGAAATATAGCTTTTAAATCTTTGTTTTGAAATTCATTTGGCAAGTTTAATGATATTCCATAATATAACCCTACTAGGTGTACAATTATCCACAGAAGAATCAATTCTCTTTTATGTTGATGATTAATAAAATAAGCTCTAGCCTTCTTCACATATTCAATTACGATTTCAATCATATTAGTAGTTTAATAATACAGGAAGGATTACAGGTACGACACATAAGGCATGCTAGTGGGTTCTAGACTACCCGGACATGGCATAATAGTAGCTACGCACGGACTCCCGCCACCTCGTGCGTACGTAGCCCTCGAAGATAATAGCATATACTTAATTAATTCATCTAGGGGGACAATTCCCCCTCACAAAGTTAGAAAGGAGACTTACCTCGCTCCGAGATTCCATAACCGGCCTCCAAGCCCTTCCGATGACTCCAAACGGATGCACAACGCCCCAAAACTATCCAAACAACGACAACCCAATGAAAATATACTCTAATATTTGCAACAACGACAAATTATATAATTTCCCAACCCCGCTTAGTGAAATGACCAAAATGTCCTCGGGCCCATGTGCCCAGAATCCGAAATTTCTCGAAGATATATTCTACCCATAGCCTTACTAACTCAAATATACAATTTACTCAAATATTCATGCTCAATTCCTGGCTAAAAATCCAACTTTCCATTTTCTAGGTTTCTTCAATATTTCCCAAATTCCTACCAATTCCATGCCTAATCCATGCATATAATCTTGTATATAACTTAGAGGCATGAAGGAGTTACTTACCTTGACATTGCATGAAGGAATCCTCTCTTTGAAGCCTCCCAAAATCGGCTAAGCCCAAGAAGAAATGAAGACAAATGAACCAAAATCCTTATTTTAAAACATTCTGCCCAGGACGATTTCCGCACCTCGGCCCCCTTATCGCACTTGCGCTTCCGTAGGTGCGCCCAAATCTTCCGCACATGCGGCCTCCTTGGCTCCAGCCCAAAATCGCACCTGCGGCCCCCTTATCACACATGCGCTTCCGCAGGTGCGTCCAATCTTCCACACCTGCAGCCTCCTTGGCTCCAGCCCCAAAATCGCACCTACGGTGCCCTTAGCCGCACCTGCGGCCAAATCCTCGCAGGTGCGGATCACACCAGATGAGAGCAATTCCAACCTTCTTCAAACTCCCAACTTGATCTGTTAACCACCCGGAATCCACCCGAGGCTCCCGGGACCCCGTCCAATCCTACCAACCTGTTCCAAAACATAATGCGTACTTGCTCGAGGCCTCAAATCACATCAAACAGCATCGAAACCTCGAATCGCACCCAAATCCCAACTTTATGAACTTTGAAATTTCCAACTTCTACATCCGATGCTGAAACCTATCAAATCACGTCCGATTGACCTCAAATTTTGCGCACAAGTCATATTCGACATAATGGACCTGCTCCAACTTCCGGAATCGCATTCCGACCTCGATATCAAAACTTCCACTTCCGGTCAGATTTCTCAAAAACCTTCAAATTTCTATCTTTAGCCAAATGACTTCAAAATGACCTCCGGATATCCGAATTCACTTCCGATCGCGCTCCCAACTCCAGAATCACCATACGAAGCTATTCCCAGACTTGGAATCCCAAACGGACATCAACAACACTGAAATGTACTTCAAGCCCAAATTTATGAAATTCTTCTAAAATGCTAACTTCCACAATATGCATCGAAACGCTCCCGGGTTATTCAAAACGCGATCCAGACATACGCCCAAGACTGGAATCATCACACGAACCCGCTGGAACCTTCAAATCCTAATTCGGAGGTCGTTTACTCAAAATTCCAATCTTAGTTGATTCTTCCAACTTAAGGCTTCTGAAATGAGAATTTTCTTTCCAAATCAACTCTAAACTTCCCGAAATTCAATTCCGACCACATCTACAAGTCATAATACCTGAAATGGAGCTGCTCACGACTTCAAACTGTTGAACGACGTGCTAGAGCCCAAAACGACCGGTCGGGTCGTTACATTCTCCCCCACTTAAACTGACGTTCGTCCTCGAATGTGCTAAGAACTGCTCTGGATTTACCTGAAATCACTGTTTAACACCTCGAGCACCTGCCCGTGCTAATGAAACCCGGTTGAGTACATTAGCTTGATCAAATCTGAAGATTTCTTCTTTTATCCATATAATAAGCTCGGGATCCCTTCCAACACTTAAATTTTCTCTTGCCATGCCTAGTTCCAAGATATAAGCACTGCATCAACTACCACACGATATACCAGATCATGGCTTCATACCCTTGCTGAATCAGCACCATGCACCGCATAACTCATCATCTGACCACAATGACACTCCCTGAACCTTAACAGCCAGAATTTCACGAAGTTGATGCTCCCAATGCACCTCATGACATATATATACATTTCGCTATAATGCTGACGATACCACCACAATGGAGGAGATGTGTAGAAATTCATAGCCAACTGCAGAGTTAACAATTCCTTGAATACCTTATCTTGACTAGAATCATCACTTCATTATGAACCTGAATAATGGTATTTGTTCTTTAATATACACTTCACATAACCTTAACGCACTGATCCCTGATCCGATAGTCCCGTCTTACCCAGTATGAACTGCTCAGACAACAAATCACCCCAACATGACCAACAGCCTCACATGATATCACATCGCGCCAATAGGCCATAACTCGAACATGATAAATAAGAAATGACTCAGGAAGGGACTATTTAACTCACGCAACTAATATGAACTTTTCTCAGAAATTAGGAAATAAAACATAAGAAAATAAATATACATTAACCCTTCTCATCATACACTGTTGCGGCGTGCAACCCGATCCAAATAACATACTCGTGGCGACGTGCCACTCGATCCACACATAAATTTACATAAGAAGATATATATACGGAGATGATTTATTCACTATTACAAATTACTGAATATCGATCACAAGCACGCTAAGTGCCTAATACCATCTTGGGGAGACTGATAAAGTCGTAGGCTACAAAACTCAAGCACAACTGAGGTGCGATATATATATATATATATATATATATATATATATATATACACACACACACACACACACACACTCTGGATCTCAAGAGCTATCCTGCTCACATATCATCCCCACTACGTGGGACCTCGACACATAGAAAATTATCAAGCCGTTTCACAACTCACACGGCACAATCATAATAACACATGAATTGACGAAGACAGAACAACATCCGCTGTTCTAATACCTTTCCATGAAAATCACTCTACTGAAATGAACATGTCTGGCTCATACAGAGGCCATAATCATATTTAGATCCATCCACAAACATCGAGCCTACCTTGCTCGCACCAAACTAGGCTAATAACCCACTTTCTCTCATAATATGAAAAAACAAACATCATAACCGGGACAAACACCCCACAATCCACAACCAAACGAACCGAACGCCTTTCGGGCATAACTTTTTAGATATACAACATTGCACTTCTTTACACTCAGTCTAAATCTTCAATCCATCAAGTGACTATATGTCACACTTTATACAATCTTTTCGCGGTCATGCTTCCACGACCTTCCGCACAAGGCAACAAGTTTGCCCATCCACCACTGGCCATACTACGCTGTAAGACAAATCAAGAACCCATAACCAGGGTACAGAGCCTTTTCCACCGAATATCCATCTCAGGTGACACTGAAGGTAGCACCAGCTTACTCTGAACTTTCAAATCACTTTTTCTTGCTCTTCCGAGCTCATGACATCCTTATTAACACTGAACCACAATCTCGATTCTTACTCCCAGTTACATACTGCTTACCGCCCCTAACATGCCAATATGAGGTAGCGCAAGAATTTCCATCATAACTTCTGAACCACCAATAGGGTGACCACTTCATCATATAGAAACCTTTTAATTAACTCAATTCAAGAGTACCATCTCAACACACGAGTGGATTCCCACAATCACCCAACATGCAAATCCTTAAGTAGTAGTCTATACCACTATAACCCTTCAGGGATCCGCCTATACCTGACATGCCATAGCACTCAAATGCTCCCACATGAAATCCGTTACGACAACCGACAAACCTCGCACACATCGACACAAACCACCTGCATAACTTAATCACATCAACGGAACTGATCACTGCTGCAAACGTGCATTTCAACCATGGCTAATCAATCTATCTTCTTTTAACCATCTTCAATTTCCTTAGGAATAATAACAACTTCCTTCAACTCATAGAAAACTCAACCCTCACTAATCCCGAGTGACCTTGATTCATGAGACCATGTTGCCTAAATCCCGCAACCCATATCATACCCTCTTGATAATATTTCTACAATCCGGAGTCTATTTCTCTCACTCCTCCAATACTATCCTACATGCTGAAACATATCATAGAGTATTCCAACCATCTTCCTTTTTCTCAGAAATTACTCTGTAAAAGCTCGATTCTCGATCATACTGTTGTCTGAAACCCTCAAACGCCGCATTCTTAACTTTTAAACTTAGTAGGACCCCTATTGAGAGTCACCCACTCTGACTGGCCGCGAATACAATCAAATCCAAGGCTCTCGTGGCACAGGAACACCATTTTCAATGAAACATGTGACTGAGTCATTATCCTTACAACTTGCCCATGCCTTAAGCATAAATTCTAAATCTTCCAAGGCCTAACCCTGGCCCGACAGGGCCAACTTTTGCACACATTCATAAAACCCCACACACAATCACCATTTTACTCCTTTCCCTTAGCTGAAACAACTTGCCAACACACCGACAATTCGCAACCCTATGAGAAGACAACCCTACAACCCAACTGCAGATGGTGGGACTCCCCCACTTAGCCCGAAGCTACTCCTTGCACCACTCTAGACCCTGTTGAGATCCTTTCTCCTTTGATAACACTATCTTGCTCCACTAATACGTCCAATTCTTCCAAATCCTCTTGCTAGCATTCCCTAAATACCCAAATTCTCTAGCATCATTCACACATTCTGCCTCCTACCGAATAGCCACTAGAACCCCTCACCGTGACCTGCCAACCCCGCCATTTCTAACCTATTCACAGAAGATAACCCACCTATGGAAATCACCCGCAGACACCTTCCAACGACGCTGAAATGCACGCTCTCTTCGACTTCAATACCCCATCCTACCCCCTGCTTCGTTTACCAAATTACTAGTCCGTCCGCTCCTCATGGACATCCATTAAATGCGCGACAATATCTTCAAATTCCAAGCTATGATGCCGCTCCCCCACTTTGCGACTGCTCGACTTCCGCTTCTTACACCTGGCCTCCTAGAAATGGAACCACCGCCTAGCCTCACTCCAGGACCATTCTATGTAGCTCTCAAACCAGCAGATCACCACAACCTCAAGCTCTCTGAAGATCATCTTTCTCTAGCTGCCTTCATTATCAACACTTATCTGGTACTGAACCACCACACCTCGTGGTCTCTGCCCCCCGCATTCTCCAATACTCATCCTCAATACTCTGACCTCACGCAACCGAAGAAACCATAGCACCGACAAACTTAACACATTCCATTCGATCAATGACGATGACTTCACGTCACAGGTGCATATCCCACCTCACTTGAAGACACCCAGTCTTACTACTTTATCAACCCCGAGCGGACCATTACTAACCCAAATGCCTTTCTTCTGTCGGCACTAAAATACCGAAGTCTTGAAATCACACTCTAAGAAGACCTCCCTTCAAACCATTCCTCATCCTCAACATACAGGCAAGCATTCTATCACCATATCGACATCACACGATAATCAATCGCAAGCATCATCACTACCTGAGCATAGACTTAATGCTCCCAGAAACAAAGTTACTGAGCTGGAACACCATATTATTCTTTTGCAGGGCTATAACAACAACCCCAACTAATTATACATGGAAACATCTCAAATTACATCTGTAGCACCATTTCAACTCTTCAAATCCCTGATTCATAGCAAGCACTTCACGACGCGTAAGATTGAGTAGGAATAAACATAGGCATAAGCCTCAAAGGAATCAAATCGCACAATGAGGAATCAAGAAGGGAAGTACTCATAACAGTCCTGTAGCCTCCCGAAGATAAGTACAGACGTCTCCGTACCGATCCGCAAGACTCTACTAGACTTGCTCATGACTCGTGAGACCTCCGAGAACCTAGTGCTCTGATACCATGTTGTCACGACCCAAAATCCCTAAGGTCGTGATGGCGCCGGACACCATTGTCAGGCAAGCCAATCATATATTTAATTGAAACAATTTTTGTTTTTTAACATTTATGAAAAATATTTCCTTTCACCTTATTACATATTAACTAAATAAAAATCTGTTAAGAAAAACAATGATTTAAATATTACAATTTAGCAGACATATCCCAACACATCTCAGAACCAGGTGTCACAAGTACTTGAGCAATTTCTAAGAATTTATACAATCACTACAAAGCATGTCTGAAATACAAATTGGACAAGGAAATTTAAAAATGAAGATCAATACAGTATGAGGGAGACTCTGTCAGCTACGGATCACCTCCGGATGATGCAGCTCGCCTAAGTCTCCAAATCCTCCATATTGCTATGAAAGCACCTGTGCAATAAAATGCACAGCAAGTGTAGCATGAGTACAAAAATAACGTGTACTCAGTAAGTCGCCGGCCTAACCTCAGAGAGGTAGTGATGAGAGGTCAAATTAGATACTTGCTAAAGGTAAAATTAAAATGTTTAAGTATGACACTAAGCATGATTATCATAGGCAATTTATTAAAATCAGGAATAAGCATTTTCAACTCCGTTCACGTTTAACACTTTACATCTTCGTCATACTAATAACAATTAATAAACATGGGTGATTTAATCAAATAACAATAAATCGACGGGAAGTAACAACTTCTTCCAAAATTTTTTTAATAACTTTAAGTCTCTGTCATTTCAATTGATAACTTAATATTCCAGGCTAGTAATCAGGAAAAATCATAGCAACTATGCATAAAATATCATGCGCAAGCAATGCCGAGGGTCGAACGGCGCGAACCAACAATAATAAATTGTGCACTGCTGAAGGTTCGGACGGCTCGAACCATAGATGCATCTATCTGCCCTGCTCGCGAATCGATCATGCGACGCGGTTAAAAATAATAAGGCTAGCCTGCTCGCGAATCATACCTGCGACTCAGGTGCTCATATGAATATACACAAATACAAGGTCATCCTGCTCGCGAATCATAATAAATCCGTATTTTATCAAGAAAGCGGTTTTTCTCAGGAAGGTGGTAAAATTCTTCTTAAAGGAACATGAAATATAGCTTTTAAATCTTTGTTTTGAAACTCATTTTCCAAGTTTAGTGATATTCCATAATATAACCCTACTAGGTGTATAATTATCCACAGAGGAATCAATTTTTTTTTTATGATTAAGAAAATAAGCTCTAGCCTAGACTACCCGGACATGGCGTAATAGTAGCTACGCATGGACTCCCGTCACTTCGTGCGTACGTAGCCCCCGAAAATAAGAGCATATACTTAATTAATTCACCTAGGGGGACAATTCCCCCTCACAAAGTTAGAAAGGAGACTTGCCTCGCTCCGAGATTTCATAACCGGCCTCCAAGCCCTTCTGATGACTCCAAACGGACGCACAACGCCCCAAAGCTATCCAAACAACGACAACCCAATGAAAATATACTCTAATATTTGCAACAATTCCAAATTATATAATTTTCCAACCCCGCTTAGTGAAATGACCAAAATGTCCTCGGGCCCACGTGCCTAGAATATGAAATTTCTCGAAGATATATTCTACCCATAGCCTTTCTAACTCAAATATACAATTTACTCAAATATTCATGCTTAATTCGTGGCTAAAAATCCAACTTTTCATTTTTTAGGTTTCTTCAATATTTCCCAAATTCCTACCAATTTCCATGCCTAATCCATGCATATAATCTTGTATTTAACTTAGAGGCATGAAGGAGTTACTTACCTTGACATTGCATGAAGGAATCCTCTCTTTGAAGCCTCCCAAATTCGCCTAAGCCCAAGAAGAAATGAAGACAAATGAACCAAAATCCTTATTTTAAAACATTCTGCCCAGGACGATTTCCGCACCTGCTGCCCACTTATTGCACCTGCGCTTCCGCAGGTGCGCCCAAATCTTCCGCACCTGCGGCCTCCTTGGCTACAGCCCAAAATCGCACCTGCGGCCCCCTTATCGCACTTGCGGCCTCCTTGGCTCCAACCCCAAAATCGCACATGCGGTGCCCTTAGCCGCACCTGCGACCAAATCCTCACAGGTGTGGATCACATCAGATGACAACAATTCTAGCCTTCTTCAAACTCCCAACTTGATCCGTTAACCACCCGGAATCCACCCGAGGCCCCCAGAACCCCATCCAATCCTACCAACCTATTCCAAAACATAATACGGACTTGCTCGAGGCCTCAAATCACATCAAACAACATCGAAACCTCAAATCGCACCCAAATCCCAACTTTATGAACTTAGAAATTTCCAACTTCTACATCTGATGCCGAAACCTATCAAATCACGTCCGATTGACCTCAAATTTTATGCACAAATTATGTTCGACATTACAGACCTGCTCCACTTTCTGGAATCGCATTCCGACCTCGATATCAAAACTTCCACTTCCGGTCGGATTTCTCAAAAAACTTCAAATTGCTATCTTTAGCCAAATGACTTCAAAATGACCTCCGGACATCCGAATTCACTTCCGATCGCGCTCCCAACTCCAGAATCACCATACGAAGCTATTCGCAGACTCGGAATCCCTAACGGACATCAACAACATTGAAATGCACTTCAAGGCAAAAATTATGAAATTCTTCTAAAATGCTAACTTCCACAATATGCATCGAAACGCTCCCGGGTTATCCAAAACCCGATGCAGACATACGCCCAAGTCCGAAATCATCATATGAACCCGCTGGAACCTTCAAATCCTAATTCGGAGGTCGTTTACTCAAAATTCCAATCTTAGTTGATTCTTTCAACTTAAGGCTTCTGAAATGAGAATTTTCTTTCCAAATCAACTCTAAACTTCCCGAAATTCAATTCCGACCACATATACAGGTCATAATACCTGAAATGGAGTTGCTCACGACTTCAAACCGCTGAACGAAGCGCTAGAGCCCAAAACGACTGGTCAGGTGTTACACTACAACGTTGGTTTTATGAAAAGAAGAAATGAAGCGGAAGGAACCTTTTTTTTATGTTTCATGTTGGGTAAAAGAGAAATTGAAGAAAAAGATAGATTTAGCTTTTACTTTAAATGTAAGTATTATGTTCTTACTCTGTCTTATTATTTTAATGATAATTTAACATAATGTATAACTTATAATTTTTCAACTTTGAAGGTCTTCCCTGTTGATTCACGGTGTTCTAGAGTCGAGGGAGAAGGAAATACTTTCTTGGTGGACTTAAACAAAAGAACATGTGATTGTTTTCAGTTTCAATTTGATGAATTACCATGTATACATGCAATTGCAGCTATCGAGAAGAGAAACATCAAGAAGTTTAATTTCTGCTCGGACTGGTACTTAAAGGAATCTTGGCTGAAAATATATGAAAAACAAATACATCCTATAGGACATATAGATTCTTGGATTGTAACAGAGAGTGTTAAGTCACAAATTATTAAACCTCCAGATTTTAAGGTCGCGCCAGGTAGAAGGCAGAAGAAAAAAGCATATTCCAGCTACTGAATCATCAAAAATAACGTTCAATTGTGGTCGTTGCAGAAAAATTGGTCATAATAGAACATCTTGTATATATTGTCTGACAGTCCACCCATTTTTAAGGAAACATATAGTATTATAGATATATCCAATTATGTTTATCTAGTCTTTAAAGTTTTTTCTATAAATTGAATTCATTTAGATTATTTTTATTTGAGCAAGTAAGCTTTAACAGATGTGAGTTTATTAAACTCTTTATTTTTTTTCTTTTGTTGGGAGTTTAAATTTTCTTTTTCGGGCCAATTATTGTTTATGGGGTTATACTCTTGATGTAAGTAAACAAGAAAGTCTTTTTCTTTGTAAAACTTGACGCCTGCAGCTTACTACATCATATTTTGAAAATGAGATTGGTACAAGTAAACTTTAGGACATAATTTTTTGAAACGCCCTGAAAGTTTGAAGTATGAATTTAATATTAAGGACATAAATTTCTAAATGCCCTTAACTTCTGAAAATCTCAGTTTAGTGTATAAACTTTCAGAAGTTCAGGACATTTCAGAAAAATATGTCTTGAATATCATTTTCATCCTTCAACAATTCAGGACATTTATGAACATTATGTCCTGAACTTCTAAAACAATCAATGTGTGTTGCTTTGTCTATTCTAACACTTTCTGCCTGCCAATCCTTTTTCAACTTCTCCGATAATCTCCTAATCAAAAACCATAAAAATAAAAAGTCTCTTAAGCAAAAATAAGCAAATAAAAACTAATGGTATTCAAAGACAGAAAACTTACATTAACAATTTCTTTAAGAAAGCCTTCATAATTAAATTATGTTGAAGGCAATGAACTATGATCTTGAGATAATTGCACATGCACACTAGTGGGCTCCACATCTTCTTCATTTAAAACAAATGGTTCCATCTCGAGCAACTGAAACACCTATTATATAAAGAAAAAAAGTAAGTATTTTAAACCAAAACACTTAGACAAAATGATAGCTAGTAATCATATAAACTTATTTTTTCATTATGGAAGTATTTTTTACATAAGCTGTCATAATACGGAGATTGCATATCTAAATAACATAGCATACGAGGAAACCCGCATTCTCTGAAGTTCACAGATGATTTTTCCTGAAAAGTTGGAATACTTCCATAATCCAAACACAGAAGGCAAAAGGGAAACCAAGTATAGTATAACTGTCATTCTCTTTATCTTTGTCTTTCTCTATCTCTCTCATTCCCATTCTCATTGTCTGAAGTATTTTGTTTGGGCTTCAAGCAACTCTTCAATGATTTGAGTAACTTTTGATAACAAAGTGAGCCCCAATTAAAAGAAGAGCATAGTTCATCATCATCAATGATTTTCATTACATGCTCAGACACATTTCGAGTCTTGCGCTTACCCATCAACACAGATTCAATAAAATAGATTGTTGCCAACTTCACCGCATCGTCGTCGCTGCCTATAAAGATGCAACTGTACCAGATGGGCGACTAGTAACAAAATTCTACAAATCGCCTAACTCAATTCTATCCTTTCCAGGGAAGTAGACTTTAGAAAGCCTATTAGCTCTTTCACTCAAAAAGTTGAAGTCCACAAAAGAGGAATATTTCAACCCAATATTTATCTAGAAGGCTTCACATGTAAGCTTTACTTCATGATAAAAAACTTTGAATGTCATTGAATTCGTGTCATTGCTTACAATTTCATAAAGCAACACACAATGAATAAGTTTGCCACAGAATTTCACAGCTTCCAATCAGAAAAAGTTTCCGAAAACACCATCTCTCAACTTTTTCCATTGCGTGTTCGACAAGAAACTTTTTATTTATTTCCTTATACTAAAAATCTCCTTTTCAATAACTCATCAAATTAGGTCAATCATCAAATTCGAAAAAATGATCCCCTTCCATTAGCAAAATACAAAGATGGAAATAGAAGGTAAACATTAGGACTATTTTTCTTAAATGTCATTAATATTTAAACAAAAAAAACTAAAATTCAGAACCTAATTAGATGCATCTTTCCTAAACACAATTAGCATACAATTTTTTTTTAGCAATTTCCTTAACACACATATTGTTTAATCAACTGCACATTTACAAGTTTTAGAAAGATTCGGCAAAAAGCTGTGAAATTGAGAAAAAAGTTATGAAGATGAACAATGACAAAAAACTGAAGAACAAGATGGGACCTGTTAAGATGCCATATATATTACTCCATCCTACAAGCGAACCATGACTCACTGGCAAAGGAATATCCAACAGTGTCTCAATATGAAATTGTTATCTTACTATAGTTACTATCTAATGAAGTTTTTATAACTATTTCTACTATAAACGAAATATGATTTCCGAAACAGAGGGAGAAGCATAAGGATAACAGGAATTTCAAAATCAAATACCAACCAAAAACATCTTAAGTAAACACAGTTAAGGTCGCCGCGATGAGTGTTGACATTCCAATAGTGGCATAGTACTAGTTGAATTAACTTTCCATAATCCTTTTATCCTTTTATCGTTGAAACCAGCTTCCATAGCCATAGCACCAAAATAAATAACAGATTCAGAATATATTAAGACACAATATAAAACACAAAAAAAGTAAGAGCAAAATAGAAAACATACAAGTCGATTCACGAAAAACGCCGAGAAGCTTGGAACTACAAATCCTGATTTGGAAATATTGAAATAAGAAGGCAAATCTCGCAATAAAAATTCAAAGTCGTTGTAGAAGTGGTCTGCAGCGTCGAGGAAGTGGTCTGCAGCATCGAGGAAGTGGTTTGCCTTGGATTTAGGAATTGATTGTTAATTGGGATGAAGTTGGGGAAGAATTTACTGCATGAGGAAGAGAAGTAACGAGAGGAGTTTGGGAAATTTTGATCGGGAGAAAGGATTTTGAAATTTTGATAAAAGGTTTGGAAAGAAAAATAGATAGAAGAAAGGGTAACACCGTCTTATCGTATTAACTTTAATAGAATAGTGACTATTTTTACTCAAAATTAAAAATATAGGATAAAATATAAACACCACTTTAAAAAGTGACTAGGCGGTACCATTTCTACTCGCTTTTTCAATCTTGTGTCGGGCCCAATAAGTAACCAAGAGCTGGCCGAATTAACCAACCAAGCCTATTTGGTTACGACGTCGTTCCAGTTGAGGCATTTCTCCGGTTAGAAATTTGATCGCTGCAATTCTGCTACCACACTCCACAGCCATTGGAGCTGGATCTGGAAGCTCTCCGGTGCGCAGCAGCAACAATGAAAGAGGAGAAGCAGCAGAATATTCCAACGAAGAAGCCACGCTTTTGGAGATGGGCAGCAGCATCAATAATCTTCAGATTAATTCTCATTTACTTCCCCAAAAACCTTAACTTAGCTACTCGTCCTGAAGTTTCTACTCCCGTCACCAGTCTCCGCCGTCGTAAATTCACCTTTACTATTTATCAATTCTCTATTTACACTTAGAAAACATCAATGTATCATTCTTTTTCATTGACTTTTTTTTGGCAGTGGCTGAAGGTTACTGGTTAACGCAGTCATCGATGTCGCCGTATGCTGGTTCGTTTCGTTTACCTTCTCTATCTACAAATGTTTTTTTTGACATTTGTCCTTTTTTTTTGAATGTTTAATTTGATTAATGGTTTGATTTTGAATGTTCTGGAAGGTTCTATGTATCATGGATCTCCGCTCTTGCTCTCGGTTCTCGGCCCGCTTACAATGAAAAAGTAAAATTTTAAGCCTAAGCTTTGTTCGTATTTTCGCACTCTGTTGTAAGTAGATTTTTTCTCTTTCACTATAACTATAACGTAATTTATTTCTTCTTAATGTCATTTGTAGAATTGAAGGACAGCCTTTTCATCTTCTATGCAGGTATTATCTCTTTCTTGCTTTTCACGAAAACATACTCTTTTGAGTTGTACATATCAGTGCGGATATAATAGTTAGGATTTAGTTATATACACCGACAATGTAAAGATTTATCAGTGAATTTTAACCAGTGATAGCAGGTCACTTACCATTTGTACCAAATTACCAATTAATATTTATCATCATATTTATCTATAATCACCCAATAAGTGACCTGATTTTGTAATAATTAAGGCTTGCATTCGTTCAATGATAACTTTATACATCATTGGAAATAACATTTGTGGAAACTTCTTACTAACTCCTATACGGCAAATAAGGGTTGGTTAATGTTGAACTTTCAACGGCTGCGTTTTTATTAAAGATCATACGGCGATTATCCTCTGAATGGGTTCGTAAATGGTTCACTAAGGAACTTCAGTAAATGGCATTCTTTTCTTAATTCTTGATTCCATACTCATTGTCCTTAGCTGTCATTATATCAGTTGAACATAGTGACACATATAAGAAGCGCATGGAGATGGATAAGCAATGAACATTAACTATTCTACTGTATTATTAACAGAAAGAAAAGAAGCATATGCTGTAAACACTTAACCTCTTTCTAGAAGATCCAAATAAGAGTAATGGTCTGAGTAGATTTATACACCTGCACTTTCAAGAAGGTTGGTCGGTTCACTTCCATGAAGCTTTTGGGAGTTGTGTGTAAAGTATAACAAAAACTTGTTTGCTATGGTTCTTGCTTTTCCTCAAAACTGTTTAAAGCACGAAATTGGTTTACTGCATTATATGCTTCCATCATCATCACTCTATAGCTCTTAGTATTTTCTTTCTTTGCCATCATTTTTTCTTTTAAAACAAAGACTTAGCTCCAGAGTATAAATGTGAGTTCTGGGCCCCAATGGACCTTCTTTGTAGTATGAAAATGAAAAAGTGTTTAAAAGTATTGTAGCGTATGGCTATCATTATCATAAAATAAGTTTCTTGGAGTGTACATAGAACATTTTCCTTTAGAGAAATTAGCCCCAGTATTTGGACCAACCAAAACAGAGAGGACACTTAACCTGAGACAATAGCCTGAGAAGAAAGGAGTATCATATAGCTTGAAATGAGTTACCAGCATGTACCATATTTCCACTTTTGCCTCCTTCAACGCTGAATCTCCATCTTTTCTCTAGTCTCCTCAAATATCTTGTCATGTTAATCTTTTTGAGACTATAAACTTTGCAGATAGAAATGATCTCTTGTTGAGTTTATTTGTTACTTCCTCATGCAGCATCATTTCTAAGTAGCTCTTTCAAAATTATGAAATCGCATGGACATTCAACCCATTTTTGGATATAGTTTGGTTTCTGTGATTGCAGATTTCATCTGTGCCATGCTAATCCGAGCAACTGGCCTTAAACTTCGCATGACGTATTGTGAGAGATTAAAATTGTTGGGGTTGGGGAAGCTCTTTGAAGTTTCCGGTAAATATTCAGCTTTAATGCCAGAATTTGTTTGCTTCACTAGTTAGTTATGCAATAACCACCATTCTTTTGTTTCAGAGATTCTACCGTCTGAGGACATTGCTGCTCTTGTGTACTTGTGGAATCCTTTCACCATAGTCACATGTGTGGGTTTCAATACAACCCCTGTGGAAAATCTTTTTATTATCATGTCACTTTATGGAGCCTGCATCCGTAAGAAGTCAATAAACCTTTCCATATGTTAGTGAATATTTTCTTTTCTTCTTTTTATATATAGTTTCCTCACCTCCCCTTTTACCCGTTTTCCTATTTGCTTTTATGGAAGTTGGAAACTAGGCATATGTACTCCTTCCTTCTTGGTGCTCTTGAAAAAACATACTCTATTATATTCATCTGATGTAATGAATATAGGGTGCTTATAGAGAGGCATTGTCAATAAAGGGTAATACAATAACAAGACTGATTAATTTACTTGTTGTATATACAGGAGTAGCCCCATTGGCAGCTTTTGGTTGGGTTATAGCATCTCATTTGTCTCTCTATCCGGCAATTCTCATTATACCTGTAAGTCCCAAATGTCATAAAGGGCTGAAAATTTTGCTTGAGTTTAAATGGAAAGCAGAATTACCTATTTAAGTGGGTCATTTTTAGCTTGTGTAACATCAATGTCTATGAACTCTTCTAATTTCTATTTTGTTCTTCTCGTTCCAGGTAATCCTACTGTTAGGTAATGGTCCAGATGCAACCCCAAGGAAATTGCTCCTAACGTGTAAGAAAGATGAAGATGAAAGCTCAAGTAAAGGCCGGGTGGAACAAAATGGCCTGAAAGAACTTAAAAGTTTCTCATGGAAACCAGTTGTACTCTTCTTTGTCTGGGCTTTTATTTGGACCTTATATGCATTGGTTTTGTGTGGCATCATTATGAGAAACTATGGCGGTCTTTCAGAAATGTTTAGAAGGTACTAGTTACTTACTTTTGCTTGTCATTGCCTAGAGAACTTTCATTTTTAAATATTCGATTGATCTGGGTTCAAATGGAGTGACATTGATAGGAAGGATCCATGTAGCCTATGCCAATTAGCTACGGATTGAGGCGTAGCTGTTGAAATCCTTGCTGTTGTCATTTCCTTAATTTGAACTCTATACTGTTGAGAGGAAAAATTCCCCAGCCTTTGTCTTAACTTTTTTTACTTATCATAGAAAAACTCTGACATTTTATTTTTATAGCTGTTGAATGCCTACTCTGGAACATTTAACTATAGATTAAGTTTTATTGCCCCAGTCCTTCAGGAGCTTTTATCGTAGCTCGTAAATGGTACTCTTGTGGCGTGAGTAAAGCAGCAGCTTTTCTATTGTGTTTCTTCATATCATGCCTGCCATTGCGCCCATCATTTGGAGCTTTCTTGCTATCAAGTTTCAACATTTGGAGCTTTTCCTTATGCTGTATCGTCCAATCAATTCGATGTCATTGATTGATCTCATTGTTCGACACTGCTGCATTTGGCCAAATAGGTCTTTGTTTAAGCTAAGTAGATTTGATAAAGAATATTGTGGCAGTGTAAGTATCTGCAGAATTATCTATTTCTTTGCAGTGCTATCATTTCATGTTTGTAAGCAAGTGATCATGTACATTATTGCCAAAAAACTTGGTTGAGTTTATTTGCTTCTGTATTGAGACCTGTTGATAACTCTATATCATTATTGACTTGCAGGACCTACGGCTTTATTCTTACTGTCAAAGATTTGTCTCCAAACATAGGTGTCTTATGGTAAGTGACTACGAAATTGCTTTCTCCATGGATTATCTCTTCTTTCTGTAACCTCTTTGTGCATCTTGGCTGCAGGTACTTCTTTGCAGAGGTCTTTGAATTTTTCAGAAATTTCTTTCTGATAGTTTTTCATGTGAACATCCTTTTCATGATACTGCCACTAGCCATAAGGCTAAAACATCGGCCGGGTTTCTTGGCTTTTGTTTACATGGCAATCTGTTCAATGCTTAAACCCTATCCTTCAGTGAGTACTCTCTGTCCTATTTGAATCTCTGACGCTTAAATCCTACCCATTAGGGAAATCTCTTTATCCTGAATATCAGTTAACTCGTGAATAATAAATTTTTTCTAAATTTGATGTTTGAAGATTGAGCACTTCAGCCTTCTACATTTTGAGCTAATCATGGATATGTGAAATCATGACATTTGCAGTATAACCGGAATCGTATGTGTGTGTGTGTGATCTTTTTTTGCATGGCTTTGTTTATTTTTTTTTGGGGTGGGTGGGTGGGGAGAAGGGGTTATCATTGTATAGAGCCTATGCAGTCCCCTTTCTAAGATGATGTGTGAGACTGTGTTAGTTGAGAGTTTCTTGATTTCTCCATTGTGATTAGGATGCTGGATTTATCATCTAGTACTCTATCTATTTGTGAAGCCGTTGTCTGACACTTTTGGTTCAGTCATGATGCTGTTGTACATGTATCTTTCTAAGTTAGGCTGATCCTGAAATTATGTTTCTGGGATTTGCCCTTTTTTCCACTCCGGGATTTACCTCATATTTGCAAAACATAATGTTTCAGGGGTTTACCTCATATTTACGAAGCATTAACTGCTTTCACAAATGCTTAGCATGATTGGTTAACTACCAGATTCCATCTCTGGTAGCTGTGCTCGAATTTCTTAAAAGTTATAATGGTTGCTTCAGTTTTACTAGTGCTAGCTTTCATCCTGTCAAGAGTAAATTTGTTCAGCATTTTTTATTGCTTGCATCTGTTGCAATACATTCTGATCATTTCTTGACTTCCACTTAACTTGGTTAAAATTTATCAGGTTGGGGACTCAGCTTTGTACTTGGCTTTGTTAGCGTTGTTTTTCAATGAGTTGGCAGGTAGTAAGCATACCATTTTCTCTTGATTAATGTCCTAATTGGATCATATCTGACCGTTATACACATTGCAGAAATGCAGTTTTCATTCTTTCTCTTTTGTGGGTATGTTGGAGTTTCGCTTCTTAGTCCTGTGATGCACAACTTGTGGATATGGAGGGTATGTATCTGCTTCATTTCTATGCTTATGCATTGATGCTTTGAGTGTACTATAACCAATAAGGCAGTTCCATATATCAATATTAGGTACTTATGCAAATAGCTTACTACCTTTGCAGGGAACTGGCAATGCCAACTTTTACTTTGCAACAGGAATGGCTTACGCTTGCTTCCAGGTTCGCTTTTGTACCTTTCCTGGTATATTATTGCATTGGCCTGTGAAACATGTCATGTCTTAAGGGAGTTCCGGGTCAAATTACTTGCTATCTGCTTTCTTGTTATCTTGTTGAAGTCTGCAGTAATTCATCAAGCCTATTGCTCTTATTTTGAGTTCTTTCTTTGTCGTGGAATACCCTGCTAAGCAGCTAATGATATTCTTGTAGAATGACATTGCTTCTTCAGAGAAAACAAGGTTTTGTAATCATGTTTTTGTTTGCAAATCTAAATGAACTAGTAAAATCACCTTCTTTCTATCCGTAGGACAACATTCTTGCCTTCATCTAACTCATGAATAGGGTTTGAATCCCTATTTTTTAAGTTGATAAATTGACTAGTCTCTTTTGAGGTTGACTGAACGGGGCTTAAGACGCTGCTCCTCATCCATATTTATTTATTTTAATGTTGTATATTCTTACCTATGCAGATCATATTGGTTGTTGAGAGTGTGAGTGCTATGTTGAACCATGACAGAAAGATCAGAAAGTTGGTTGCAGCTGGATAAACTTGAGATGTTACACAAAATAGGAGCGCATCCCGATCACACGTGACCATCTTGGGGCCAGACAGATCCATATTATTGCTGGTTGCAGTTTCTTTAGATCAACTCCTTTGCAACTGAACTGGATCTGAGTTTCTGCTGATGGCCCATAGGTGGCCATTTAGTGAGTTTCATATTATTTGATGGTACACGGGAAAGTTCATACCAAAGAATGGAGTCTGGCTATTACGTGCAAGTTGTATACTAATGTAATCTCTCTCACAGCAATTATAATTTACAATTTTATTGGTTATATTCTCATCAGTCGAGGCATGGTTTTGATAACGACCTTGCTTATTGCCAAGGCCAATTCCCAGCTGACATGTTGTCATGTTAAAGGACTAACAACGACAACATAGCCAGTGTAATCCCATATACTAGGGACGGGCGGGTAGTGTGTACGTTGAGATTATTCCTGCGTTGTGAAAATAGAAAATAGAGATGCTGTTTTTAATAGTCCCCGGGCATAGGAAAGCATATTTGTCACGATAAAGGAGAAAGGTTATATAATAAGAAAGCAGTTCATGAAAACGAGAAATTGTAAGCAAGAAATGTGTATGCTATTACTAGTCTCCCAGAGTCCTCCAATGATTCTAATTGAAGCTTAAACTCTTATTAATCCTTCTAGTTTCTTTTGTACACAGTTCTTTTGTTAAAAATACATTTTAGGACAAGCTAATCAAGACCCAAATCATTTGCCGCGTTGAAGCTGTTGATTTATCTTTTTCTCCCCTCCATATAGTTGACAACGATTCGAATTGTACCTATTGCCTAATCCAAGTTAAAATACTCAAATTCATAATTGGGCATATCTGTTCTATCAGCCGAATAAGTTATTTTTCTTTTTCTTTTTGGTCTTAATTTTTGAAAGGTCACAAGTTGTAGGAGGGGACGGGGAACCAATAACTCTGCTTAGTTAATAGCTTTGTCCCTTTTAATGTCATCAACACTGAATAATCAACATTGAATGAAAACGTATTATTATATAAAGAAAATACGTATGTCAGGGCATGTGACATACGATGAAAAATTGCAAAAGAAGAAAGGAGTGTTGATCAATAAAATTGTATGTTCCTTTCGGCTTGATCAATGTTTTTCGCTTGTAGTTTTAACAACATGACATCAACAAAGTTGGAAAAATGATATTGTATAGTCACTCTAAAAATAATAGCCGAAAAATATATAAGCATTCTGTATGTTATATATAAAAATTATACAAATTTTATATACTTTTTTGTCCATAAATAATTTCCAATACGGGCTAAAAGTAAAAAAAGCCCAACAAAGCTTCGGGTCCCTAGGCCTTTTATTTATGACCCCACAGGTCATGCATGATATCACCTCAAAATTTATACTCATTATGGAGAAGTATGCTTCCCTATTTTTCTGGGGAAGATATTAATGATAGTGTAGAAAGTAATCTCTTGTCAAATTTTATATAATAACAACTTTTTAAATTGGGATTGCTTTTAAAGATTAGTTCCTACACTCCTATCATTTACGACGATTTTAGTGCTTTTGAAGTATGTAAATTTTATTTTAAACAATTAGAATAATAATATTCGAGCTCATATTGAAAATTATATATTCTGAATCCTTACAAGAAACCAAATAGCCATGAAAAGGTGATTAGCACACTGAAAGAATTCGAGAAGAAAAGTTGGCAAGTTAATATCCTATAATTATTTATTTTTCCCTAAGTAGCCGTAAAACCAAAAGGTTAATTTCTACATTCTTGACTTTAAAGTATCCAAAATTAAGATTTACCTTGTGGATCTGTATTTACAAAGTTCTCTGGAATGAAGTGAATTAAGATTTACAGTAAAAAAAAAAAAAAAATTCCAAAAAGCTCTATTTGACAGTTGTGTTTGATTCCAAGGGTTACCTTTTGACACAATTCCGAATCCCACTTTCTTGGATAATAAGTAGTCGGGGGTATTCGCGAACCAAATCGATTTTGACCAAAAATATACTTTTTGATTTTGAATTTTAAAAGCCGACCAAATTTAGTTTGATTTTAGTTATATTAAAAAAATAACCGAAAGAAAACTGAACCAAACAGTCTATAAAAGCAGCTATTTCAAATTTCTTATTACACATGTATATATGTATATTTTTGTATAAAGTTTCTAAAATTTTATGGTACATGTTAATCGTTTGCACTTTAGTACAATTCTTTGTCTTTACATTCTAGTTTGATTGGTAGTTTTCTTTTGTTAAGTATAAGAATCCATTTCATGTTAAAAATTATATATTTTTAATTGAGTTCTTAAATTATTCATCACTATTGATTCAATTATCATCATATCTTAGTAAATGAAAGATTTCTCAAAGGGTAATTAATTTGATAGTGTTAAATTGAAAATTAGTCGCCAGAATATATGTTTGGTAGTGTATGTCTCGTATTTAAGAAAAAACTGATAATAACCGAAAAAACCGAAAAATCGACAATGTCCGATATAAACCGAGTCGATAAAAAATCGACTTAATTGGTTTGGTTCTAATATTTGAAAAATCGACTTACTCGGTTTGCTTTCTTTTTATGGAAAAACCAATTCAAACCGAACCACGAAGACCCTAGCTACCTGGATTTTTTTTAAGGGGAACAAACCAAAATATAAAGAAAGAAACTCACCAAGAAGTCAAGAAGTGTCATTATAATTAAGTGTCATTATAATTAACTAGAGAAATATTAAATGTGCTTGTCTGATTTATAATCTAATGAAAAACTAAGTTATCTTAGACTGTACATCTTTTTTAGTATATCCAGATAATAGGCAGGAGCATAAACTGAAATATTCTGGAGCTACTTCAATTCAGTTAATATTGGCGCAAAAGAGAATATATCCATTACTAGTATGTATAGTGAGACACATTCGATTATCCAAAACATCTTGTACATTATGATAAGCACGGACAATTAATTATATAATTAATAGTACTTATTAAATACTTATTTTAGCAGGACTTATATAGTACTTTTATATTATGTTCATTTTTATTATGCATTATTAATTAGCAATATTTATTTTATACAATTTTATTATCTTTGTTATTGAATATTTTAGTACAATGTTATGATTCATCTTATATTATTGTATTTTTTCTTGAAAATACATTATATAGTTGTATCCTATGAGCACTAAAAAACATTTGGAGCATAAATTATATATTTTGTGCTATGAAGACTTTACCGGAAAAAAATCTAAAAACCCGAAAAAAATCGAAAAACTCGAGATTGGAAAACCCGACTTTATTAATTTTATTTGGTTTATGTATTTAAAAACACGACATCATTGATTTGAGTTGATAATTTAAAAATTAAAACTAATCCGACCTATGTACATCTCGATTGAATTGTACATGCAGGTACCTAAAATAGCAAATTGCTCATGCTTCACGTTCTTGAATTCTTAATCACCAAGTACGTGTCAGTGTATCTTGCGATGAAAATTATTACAATGAATACAACTTAGCAATCTGCTAAGCATATTATGTCCTCGAATTCAGTAGAGAAAGTATTATTTATTGTGAGCTGAACATGGAATCAGGTTTATCTTCACTTAATTTTTATAATATTTAATGTTTGTTGCTAAATTTGATATATAC
The DNA here is from genome assembly GCA_005239505.1 of Nicotiana paniculata. Taxonomy (NCBI): domain Eukaryota; kingdom Viridiplantae; phylum Streptophyta; class Magnoliopsida; order Solanales; family Solanaceae; genus Nicotiana; species Nicotiana paniculata. The sequence continues at coordinate 40,552 of ML365333.1, forward strand.
TTCCTTTATTTCTACTCCAAATGTTCACTTGGCTACTCAGGTGCTACAGCAGCTAAGCTATTTCTTTTGGTAAGAGGGAAACACGCAATTGCTGTCATCTTTGCCACAGTTTCTATTCTTCGGGTAAATATTTTATATATACTGAGTAAACCTTCCTTGTGTAGTAATTCATAAATCACACAAAAAATATAAATCGCATTAGACAAGTCTTGTATGACATACTCAATCTAAAAAACATTGAAAGAAGAATCAATCCCAAATTATCCGTATGGATAACCACCCTCCAAATCAACTTGGCAACCTGAATGGTCAGCTAAGCTATTTTGTTCCATACAATATCATTACATTTTCGTGTTGACTGTAGTATTCATACGTAACAGAAACTTTACATCAACTAAGAAGGTAACGCTAGCTGGTATATATTAAATGTATTAATTAGTATCAAGCTAATGGTTGTGGATTAGTGAACGTGGCAACAAAACACACCACTAATTAATGACATCATCAGTACATGATGCAGTTGGATTATAGTATTCCAATGGCATAAACTCATGAGTAAGATGAGTTAATTAACCGTGGTAATTAAAACTTACTTTAATAATACAACAAGCAAATGGTCGTGCATAAGTGAACGTGGCACCAAAAGACTCCGTCGATATATATTTGGGTGTTTTGGCTATCGAGAGACTAGACCACTAGTTAACATTTTGTTTTCGGTATATGGAAGTAATATTCATAAATTTGTATACCAAAATTGCAGATATTATTTTATGCTGGATCTCCAAGACTCTAACATGGAATAATTTATACGAAAACAAAGCACTAAAAAGATCAAATAAAATTTATATTTGTATTTTCTTATTTATTTTAAAATACAAGCGTAGAAGTGTAGGCTTTTATATTACACATTGGGTATCCATATTTAGAGCCCCTTTGGATATAATTTTTTTTCTTTTTTCCAAAAAAAATTTGTCTTTTTTCGAAATCAATGTTTCTTTATAAAATTTTCAATTTTTCACTTGAAGATGCATTTTGAAAATTTTCGAAAATTTAAAAAACTCCAAAAAACTATTTTTCAAAATTCACTCAAATCACTTACAAAACTTTAAAAACAACCCAAATTGAATTTTATGTCCAAACACAACTTCAATGTTCAAATTTCATTTTCACTTAAAAATATTTTTCACCATTTTTTAAAATTTTACAATTTTTACGTCCAAACGCCTACTTAATGTAGTCAAATAGCATAAGTATACTAAACAATCTCAATAGCAATTGTAACATCATATTTCTTTGCATAATTTTATCTTTGAACCACACGACTATTTGTGTTGGTGAATAATCTAGGGAAAGGGCAAACATATATATAATTTTCTATCATTAAACGTGCAGAGCAGATCGACAAATTGTCAAACTCTAATATTAGGAACATTAGGACAACTTATGCCTAGTACCTATTGGATTATATGCTTTTCTCTTTTAGTGTACTGATTCCAATTTCTACCTTATCTTATACCTTATTTTAATGGAAGAGCGGAATTTATTTATATCAAGAATCTCTAACTTATATAGTACTTTTGCACCCCCTTCCCCTCTTTTTTTTTTCTTTGGGGTTTTAGATTGGTACATAAAGTTTTGTTTTGGTGGAAAAAAGTTGTCACACGTGGAACGCTAGTAAGCTGACAAAGTATGACATGTGGTACAATGGTGTAATGACAACTAGCACGCTCGATTAGTAAAATTAAGAATACAAGGAAGGTACGAGTGAAACACCCACGAGATAGTACAAAACAGAGGATCGGGCCTGAACAACTGTCAAAGAAGAGGCGCGAGCGGAATGAATCAAGGTAAAAAAGAAGGGAAGATACATGAACCAGAAGTAAATAAGGAAAGGAAATCAGAATCTTCGTAAGGCATTTGTAGCTACGAATGTGTCAGTTAAGGTTATCAATGATAACACGCAATCAGTACAATTAATGATCACAATGAATTCGTCTTAAATATGGAAAACGTTATGATTGTACACCCCTATATAAGGATAAAGAATTTCACTTGTAAGGACAAGTTCCAAATACTACTGAAATACACTTTATAATTTCTTGCTTTACCAAAGTTTTCTACCTTAATTTTAGGGATTGACTGTCGTTTCATCTTATTTCTTTTTGTCAATTTATGCTATTACTTTTGTTATTTTTTCAAATAGATTGTTGAGGAAGTAAAGTAAAACTTGGTTATCAGTGACCCGATTTCTTCTAAATATAGTCTTTGACTGGAAATTCTATTTTTTGGTTAAACAAATTGGTTCCATTACTGGGAATCTGATAATCTTTCACTTTCCAAAATCTTCTTTCTCACAACCAAACCATGTCAACTGGTAACGGCAATAACCAACTGAACCCACAAGAGGGAACATCACCATACCACTCTCCAACATGATCCCCTCGTCAGTCCCGTGAAGGATCACCTGAGAGATCTATATCACACGTTAATGATCAACAAAGGGATGAACAAACTGTCGAACAAGACATTTTAAAACAATTGATTGCAGAGCACGTGAATAGTGCTCTTCAATCCTTTGTTAGGGGGTTGCCTAACGTGCCACAAACTCCTCCACCAGTCAATACGACGACTTTAGAAAACCCACGCTCGGTGCTCGATAATTCTTGTAGTGGAGGAATTCCTAATGAATCTCGCGATGTGAGGTCAGGTACACCAAATAACTCTATTTTACAAAGTTTGGTACTAACTTGCAGAAACAGTTGAAAGACCAAAATGATCGCATAGAACAAATACCTGGCGTACCTCCCATGATAAAATGAGTAGATATTGATAAATATTCACAACACCCCTGGAAGCCAAGTTATGCTCCTGTGCCAATTCCTAAAAATTTTAAAATACCTGATATTCCGAAATACGATGGAACAACCGACCCTCGAGATAACGTAACTGCGTTTACAACTGGCATGAAAGGCAATGATTTAACCAAGCAGGAAATCGAATTAGTTTTGGTTAAAAAATTTGGTGAAACACTCACGAAAGGGGCATTAACATGATATTCTCTTTAAGCTGAAAAATCTATTGATTCTTTTGCTGAGCTTGCAGATTCATTCATAAAAGCACTTCGGGAGCTCAGAAGGTTGAAAAAAGGATGGAAGACACCTTTAAGGTAAAACAAGGAGATACAGAATTACTCAAGGAATTTGTGGATAGATTCCAAGGGGAGAGGATGATGCTACCACGAGTACCTAACAATTGGGCAGGTATGGCATTCGCGAGCAATTTAAACGAGAAAAGTTCATAATCTATTAGGATACTGAAGGAAAGTTTGCGAGAGTTTCCTGCAACAACATGGAATGATGTGTACAACAGATACATCACGAAGCTGCAGATAGAAGAAGATATGGTTTCACAGCCAAGGGTTGATGAAAAAGCAGGATCGAGACGTTTAGAATCCGAAAAAAGTGGTACAAACCTTACATAGGACCTGCAGGGAGAGGTTCACGGTCTAAACAGGAAAACATACGATCTGAATCTAGATCAAGGCAAAAAGATGCGGGTTCATCATCTAGATTCAGAAAGGAACGGGATGCGCGAGGTAGTGACTCCAATACACATGCGAGGATCGGATATTACTAACTAAATGTTAGTACCTCTGTGTTAGTAGATGTTTTAAGAGGTATCAGAGATAAGGTGCGGTGGCCTAAAGAAATGAGATCAAACCCGAGCAAAAGAAATCCATATTTCTGGTGTGAATTTAACAACAATCATGGACATAGAACAACATATTGTAGGTTACTATAAGGCGAAGTTGAGCATTTAACTGACTTGTTCAGTGAAAAAGGTAGGCAATTATATATGAATAATAGACAAGAGCCTCTGAAATCTCCGTCTACAAAGAGAACAGTCAATGTGATAAGTGAGGGAGATGAGGTTAATGAAGAAGGGTTATTTAACTGACTTGTTCAGTGAAAAAGGTAGGCAATCATATATGAATAATAGACAAGAGCCTCTGAAACCTCCGTCTACAAAGAGAACAGTCAATGTGATAAGTGGGGGAGATGAGGTCAATAGTGTGACATATACAACTGCAAAAAAGACGTCAAAAGTTATGGTCACTCATAGAAAGCGAGTTCACCAAGTTTTGGATGAAGAAAATATAACATTTGATGATGCAGATGCGGATGACTCGCAATGATGCGCTAGTAATATCTTTACTTGTACACTATACTAATGTCAAACGAGTTTTGATTGATCCAGGTAGTTCCATAAGTATCATTGTACTAAGGGTGTGAATGAAATGCAAGCTAAAGACAAGGTGGTATCAAAGCCACGATCTTTCTGGATTTGATAATTCAAGCGTTATCACAAAAGGGGAAATAGTGCTTACCACATTTGCAGAGGGAGTTATCAAGGACACAAAGTTCCAGGTGATAGATGCCGGCATGACTTATAATATGATTCTAGGAAGACGATGAATTCATGATATGGATGTTGTACCATCCACATTGCGTCAAATTATTAAATTTCCATCACAACGAGGGATTCGACAAATCCGTGGAGATCAACAGGCTTCTAAAAGTATCAATTCAGTGGTGGTTACAAGCACAACGAATGATGTTGCAGATGAGAAATAGCAACTACAATATTAAGTTGAGGATATAGTAATACAAACCTCAACTGAAGGCATTTCAGGACAGACGAATATAGATTCAATACCAAGAAGAGAATGAAAACATCAACAAAAAAAAGCCCTGAAGAACTCGAAGCTATAATTCTATTTAAACACTGGCTAGATAGAAAAGTTTACATCGGAGATAATCTGAGCCCAGAAATGAAAGGTAAATTAATTGAATTTTTAAAATCTAACACATATTGCTTTGCTTGGTCGCATTCAGATATGACAGGTATACCACAGGAAGTGATGACCCCAAGATGAATGAGGATCCATCATACCCACCAGTCAAGTAGAAGAAAAGGAAGCAAGGATCCTTCAAAAATCATGTGATTCAGGATAAGGTACAAAAGCTTTTGAAAATTGGGTCAATACGAGAAGTAAAGTACCCAGACTGGTTAGATAATACTGTGGTAGATCGAAAAAAGAATGGGAAATGGCGGATTTGCGTAGATTATGCTGATCTAAATAAAACTTGTCTTGAAGATTCGTTTCCTTTGCTGCATATAGATCAACTAATTGATTCTACCGCAGACCATGAGCTGTTAATTTTTTTAGATGCATATTCAGTTTATAATCAAATAAATATGGATCCTCTATATGAATAAAATACTTCATATATTACAGACATGGGGACTTACTACTACAAAGTCATGCCATTTGGTCTAAAAACGCTGGAGCTACGTACTAAAGATTGGTGAATAAGATGTTCCAAGAACATCTGGGAAAGACTATGGAAGTCTGTATTGATGATATGTTATTCAAGTCAACACAAGCAGGGGATCATTTTCAACACGTGTCAAGCACTTTCGAAATTCTCCGCAAATATAATATGAAGCTAAATCTAGAAAAGTGTGGTTTTGGCGTGGCTTCAGGTAAGCTTTTAGGTTTTCTTGTTTCTAACAGGGGCATTGAAGTGAATCCTGCACATATCAAATCTATTGAGGAGATACCAGATGTACTCACAAGCAAAAAAGAAGTGCAAATATTAACAAGAAGGATAGCAACCTTGGGGAGATTTATTTCAAAATCATCATAAAAGAGTTTTAAATTCTTTTCAGTAGTGAGAGAAAAATCAAATTGAGTAGACTGACGAATGCCAAAGCCCTCAAGGATCTAAAATCATATTTGTCAAATCCGCCCCTGCTAGCCAAACCGAAAGACGGAGAAAGGCTGCTCATTTATCTTGCCGTATCAAAAATGGTGGTAAGCGCATTGTTGGTACGAGAAGATAGAGGTAAACAATCTCCAATTTATTATGTTAGCAAATCTTTGTTGGATGCTGATATTCGATATCCTCACTTAGAAAAACTTGCTTTAGCATTAATTATGGCATCTAGAAAATTGAGACTTTATTTTCAATGTCATCTTATCTCTGTAATAACTGCTTTTTTCTCTAACGAATATATTGCATAAACAAGAACTATCTGGTAGATTAGCTAAATGGGTAATAGAACTCAGTGAATATGATATCATATATCACCCTAGAACTGCAATAAAATCGTAGGTTTTAGCAGAATTTGTAGCAGATTTTAGCACGAATTTAGTGTTAGGAATATAATAGATATGACCGAGATCCAATATCATATTTGATGATTTGAACATATTTTTGTGAACACTAATTGATATATATATATATATATATATATATATATATATATATATATATATATATGTGGAATTTGATATTCTTTTATCATAATTATTATCAATTACTTTATTAATTTAATAAGGTCATTGATTAAATGTTGAAACTTGTCATTTTGATGTAGATCATGATAATGAGAGTAAAGTCTCTTACAATTTAATCTAAATTTGTTCTTGATCGTAGGATTATTAGTTTGGACATTAGTAACCTGTCTAGATCAATATTTATGTGATCGTCTTTATGGGATAAAGATTAGTTGATCTCATTAGCTAAATCACATAGATAGATGATGCATATGGAGATATGATCATTGAACTGACTCATTGGATAATTCCTAATGGTTAGAATTACCATAAATTGTCAATAGGATATTCTCTTGAAGAATGTGATGTAAGAGTTTCCTTTGACATGAGATCGTCATAGTAATTGACAAGTTATTTTATTGTGCTTTGATACTAGACACCTATGGCCCTAGGGCGATAGTTGAAAGGATATTCAGTATGATTAAATACTTGTAGAATTAATGATTGATAAAAGATGAAATCTGTCAACTCTTGGTAATGAGTTTAAGCTCCATGTTGTCATGAACTATAAGCGACCAAATTAAGACCTTGGCCAGGGCAATTGAATGGAAGAAGAAAAGAGTTTCTTGGGTCATTCAATGGTCGATTATATTTGACATGAACACATAGTTAATCGCCTATTAGGATTTGACAGTTAAACCATATCCTAGGGCGATCCAGAGCTATAGGGACAGAAGGAATTACTACATTATTCTTCAACTGGTTCTTGAGATTAAATTATATACTTCATGCTATCAGGTCGTTAAGGAGTGTTGCTAGACACCACCCTTGATTAGTATATTGATGTGATCAATTTACTACCGGTTTAGTATTGAACCTATGAGGTCGCACACTAACGAGTGTTCTGATCTTTGCTAAAGGATTAATTAACTTATTATTTGACAATTGAATTAAAGAATTTTATTAGTCAAATAAATAAAGTTATTAGTCCAAATGAAATATTGTTATATTCTTTGCTAGCACATATGATATAATTAATATTGTGAATAAATTGAAGTTTTTTTATTTGGAATAGAAAATTAAATTACACTTTGTGGTTAAAATATATATGTGATATATACTTAATACTTATTTTATATAAAAGATGTTATATAAAATATTAATAAAGAACTTATTAGCTAAATCCAATTTTGAATTGGATTAGTAACGTGGAAGTCCATGAAGACGTGAAATCCAATTGGAATTGGATTCTAAAAGGAACGTACATGTTGCAATTTCATCCCATTTTGTAATAGGATTAATAGTTGATTAATATGAAAGGTTTACGAGCAACAGATTCCAACTTTGAGTTGGAAAATCTGACCGTCTTCGGCAGCCCCATTTGAATGGGATTCGATTTTTTTATGGAAAAATTGTACAAAGTTTATTTTTGAAATAAACTTTTACCCTAATTAAATCTTTTACCTTAACCAAATAGGAAAAGGGTTTATAAGTGATGCTATAAAGGGTGATGGAACAAAATTTGCATAATCAATTCTTGAAAAGAAAAACCACTTTGTGAAAGTGAGAGTGCAACACAAGTCAAGGGAGAATATACAATTACAAGAAAAGTATTTCTTGTTCTTCTAACATTGAGTTGAGATTTTTATGAAAAATTTCAACAAAATATTTCGTTCAATTTGTTCGCGGGTTTCATTGATCAAAGAGTTGATAGCAAGGATCGGTCTCGGTGTGAATACACATAGAGTCTTCGCACTATCGAAGAAAATTTGAAACGAGACTCTCTTCACCAGGTACGTCTTAGATCCAATTTTTGACATGTAAATAAATTTTAAACACGAAAAGTTTTGCCTATGATTGTTATTGTCTTCTGTTGCATATTACGAACACCTATATGCAATCCTTCATTTAGTTCCTGAAGCAGAAAGGGAACTACAAGTATTTACTGGATCTAATCCGAGGACTTGGTTTCTATCTACCGATGGTTCCTCGAATGTTAAGGGAGTGAATCTAGGTATTGTACTAATTCCTCCTTCAGGGAAAATCATAAGACAAGCAATAAAATGTTATCTCATCAGTAACAATGAAGCGGAGTACGAAGTTGTCATTGCAGGTTTGGAACTAGCACGAGAACTTGGTATAAAACAGATTGTAATCAAAAGTGAGTTGCAACTAGTGGTTAACCAGATGTCGGGGACTTACATAGCAAGTGAGGCACGAATGAAACAATATTTGAAAAATGCACGGGGATTGGTCAGACAATTTCAGTCGTGGAAGGTCGTGCAAATACCCAGAGAGGAAAATACAGAAGCAAATACGTTAGCTAATCTCGCATCTGTTGCGGAAATAACAAATGCAAAAAATGCTATTGTAATTCATTTGTTTCATTCGTGCTCGACCAAGATAAGAATGAGGTAAATTTTAACAATTTAACTTGGGATTGGAGGAACGAATTTGTTAACTTTTGGCAGTACGGAATTTTACCTGAAGACAAGAAAAAAATCTCAGTTACTTCGCCAAAAAGTCGCCCGGTATTGTTTGATTCGTGGAAACTTGTATCTAAAGATGATTGGGGGGCCTTTAGCACGGTGTCTCGGACCTTCGCAAACTGAATATGTGATGAGGGAAGTACATGAGGGGCATTGTGGCAATCACGCTGGAGGAAGATCATTGGTTAAAACACTAATAAGAGCAGGATATTATTGACCAAAAATGAAAGTAGAGGCGGAAAGATTTGTAACCAAGTGCGATAAGTGCCAACGAAAAGGCAACAACATGCATCGCCCAGCAGAACTGTTAAATTCAGTTATTTCACTGTGGTTATTCATGAAATGGGGCATGAATATCGTAGGTCCATCACCTCAATCTAAAGGAAAGGTACAGTTTCTATTAGTTTTGACGGATTATTTTTCAAAATGGGTAGAAGCCGAGGCTTTTAAACAGGTGCGAGAAAATGAAGTCAGGGACTTTATTTGACGAAACATTATCTGCCGGTTCGGAGGTCCAAAGGAAATTGTTACTGACAATGACCCACAATTCATAGGCACGAAAATCACAGAATTCTTTCAGAGTTAGCAGATTAAACGTGTTACATCCGTACCTTACTATCCTGTATCCAGTGGTCAAGATGAGTCAACAAGAAAAGTTATTATTAATAAAGAAGAGATTAGAAGAATCAAAAGGCCAAAGGCCAGAAATGTTACTAGGGGTATTGTGGGCTTATCGAACGACAGCAAAAACAAGCACATGTGGGACTCCATTTTCACTTGTCTATGGCGCTGAAGCCTTAATCCCAGTAGAAATAGGAGAACCAAGTACGAGGTATATACATGCTACTGAGGGGTTAAATGAAGAAGAGACGCAGATGAATTTGGATTTACTCGAAGAAAGGAGGGAAGTGGCGCTGATAAGGATGGCGGCTCAGAAATAGATGATTGAGCGATACTACAACAGGAAAGCTAATCTGAGATACTTCAAGATTGGGGACTTTGTCCTCAAAAAGGTGCTTCAATCAACAAAAACGGCTAATGCGGGAAAATTAAGCCCGAATTGGGAAGACCCTTATAGGTTCGAGGCATCGCTTGGGAAAATGAGCATATGAGTTGGAAACCATGGATGACAAGGTACTACCATCAAACTAGAATGTTGTTCATCTGAAGAAATATTACTTTTAGACATAGAAAGTACCCATGGGCAGGTATCACTCAGCTACAATTTTATTTTTGTTCTTTTGAATTTTACTAACATTTTAGATGATAGGCAAAAAGCTAGCCCGTACCTAATGATGATATTAGACCAGAAATACACGCGAAATACTAAATTATTTCCGGTCTAGGTTACAACCTTTCTGATGGAAAAAGAGGTTATGCAGTCATCATCTAAACATATATCTTTAAGTCTGGTTTGTATTTTTCTTTTCAGGAAATGGACCAAAAGGAAGGAGTAATCCAGTGTTCGAGATTTCATACTTCAAAGCTCTAACACTGGGGGGACTACGCATATAGAAGGAAATAAAAAGCCTGAATCAAAAACCTTGAAGTAAACTTGGAAAAGTATAAACTTGCGAAAAGGACACGAGATACGTTCCATGTTCCTACGAGTTTTAGGTTAAGGTCAAAAATTAGTCACGGGATAATAAACTCGATTTTGTATCTCAAAAATATGTTGCAAAGATAGCAGTTATGAAAGTGTTGTATGAATGAATGAAAATGGTGTACAAAATTAATTTGAAAGTTTAAAGCATAAAACTTATTCAAATTATTTCGTTTTCATGTCTACTTTGTCTTTCATATATTTACACCAATATGAAGATGAGACGTCATCTTCATTAGCGTCGTTAACATTAAATGTCCCTCTTTTATAAAAATTCATATTTGTTAAAGTCCCAGACTATTAAGGCATTTATAAATGCAAGGAATAATCTCAAATATCAAGGAAAAAAATAAAAGGTAAAAGTAGCCGAAATATATTTAAGTATTAAACCTTGGGAAAACAGAGGTATTAGTTTTTCATTCAAACCAAAAAAAAGACTGGGGAACCAAAAAAACAACCTTCCCAATTTAAAAAAAAAACAACCTTCCCAAAAGTTGTTAAATCAAGTGCAAAGCCACAAAATAAAAGTTAACAAACGACAGAAGAAAACTAAGGAGCATCATCAATGGGAGAATCATCAACAGGAGAAGAATGATTTACTTGAGAAGAAGATGCTTGAACATCAGCCCCACCAGGAACAAGTCCATTACCATCACCTTCGGAAATTACAACTTCAGGTGAGGAAAAGCTTTGACGTTGCTGAGTTTTTTCAATTGCTTCTTTAGCTTTGACAATATTAACATTATGGTCAAAACCCTCCTAGTTGGCTTCAAGCAGAGACTCGAGGCAAGTGTTTAGGAAAGCCCAGCTCACATCTAACGATAGCTTATCCTCGAGAATCTCATAATCCTTCTCCCACTAGTAAATCTCGGATCTCAACTCTTCTTTTTCTGCTTTAGAGGCATCATAAGGTGTCTTCAAACGAGCAAGAGAAATTTTCAAGAACTGAATCTTATCGGTAGAGGCGCGGAGATCTTCCTGAGTTTGAGTAAGTGTTTGAACCATATCTCCCGCATAAACCTCCTTTTGATTAAGGAGTTCCTTCAAACTCCTTATTTCTTCAGTTGGAAAGTTGTTCAGCAAAGGAAGATTCAAGGATATACTTATCCTTTCCAACCTGACTAGATGAAGCTTTTTCAACCGCTAATTCAGCGGCAATCACTCTCATCTGTTGCTCAAAAGCATTCTTCTCTTCTGCTAAAATATCTTTTTTCCAACTGAAGACCTTCCAATTGTCCTTTCCAGTTATCAGCCTCGGTGCGGTAATCTATAACTTGCTGGTCCGCCTGAACAACTCTTTTCATAAGCTCTGTGCCAATCAAGTTGATCTGAGAAAAAGGAGAAAGAGTTGCCCAGAATTCAGCCACATTCTTGGTTGTACAATCCAAATTCTCAAAGAAAGCAGACACCTGTTATGAGTAAGAAAAAGAAGAGAAATGAAATATAATTAAGCTTGTACCTTCAAGGAAGAATGAACAATATCATTCATTAAGGTCAATGAGCTATGACATTCTAACTTCGACTTCTCTGCGAGACCTAGCAGAGGTTTCAACCACATGTCTCCTTGACCAGATTATCTTAATAAGTTCCCACCTTCAGGAACCTCAACAAAAACTCTTTTCATTGCCCTCCTGCTACTAGAAAGTTCAGCTTCTGCATGAGAAGTAGTCACGGGAATAGCTGACGGAGTAGAAGCAGCCACATGAATAGCAGCAGGAGTAGCGTTAGGTAAGGACATGAGAGGATTAATGGAAACTGAGATTGGAAGGGAGGCAAGGGGAAATTCTTTAGAAACAGGCCCAAAAGCTTCATCACCTTCGAAGACATGAGCAAATGATCTATCAATAGAATCTGGAGGAGGATCAACACCATCTTCATCAGAAATAACTAAAGAGGCACTCCCTGGCTCATCCGTGAGTCTACAAGGGATTGAACTTGGTAAAGGGTCATGAGAAGGAATAGTTTCATCATCAGAAACCACACGTCTCCTGACACGTGGCCTTCACACCAAAGAACTCTCTTCTATTTCTTCTTCATCATCAAAGCCACAAGCTCCGTTGGTTTTCCTTTTTGAAGAAGAAGCACTTAAAATCCTTTCCTGGGCGAGATTCACGGAAAGCCTAGTGGATGGAACAGACGCGGGACTAATGCCACGAATAGGAAACCCTAGCAAAAAAAGGTGGAAGAATATAAGAAACCCTTGAACCAACAAGGAAGAGAATAGGAAAGACAATAAATGGAAAAAGTACTGTGCGTCTTCACTTTCCAATCAAATCTTTGAGAAAGGTACAAGACCTTTCTCCATAAGCGTAGCAGTTAGCATCTTATCCACCCAAGCACGAAAGTTGGAAATTTCATCAAAAACTTCCATAGTTGTTGAAAAAGTAGGCATGTGATTACGTGGGTTTTTTTTCTTTTGAAAAAAAAAAGAAAAAAGAAAAGGAGAAAGCTTACGTGAAAATTTTTATTTCTCCGGAAAAGGCATATTTTCTTCACTCACTAGTGCACTAGTGGGAACAACAACAAAACGAGCGCACCAACCACGGTGCCGGTCATCTTCAGGGCTAACCAGTACTCTCTTACTTCGAGCCACGAGAGAAAAAACTCCTTCACAAAATAGTTTATAAGAGTAGATATGAAGCAAGTGTCAAAAAGTGAAAGGCATGAAAACCATATATGATAAATAACGAAGGCACGCAACAGCCCTCCATACTATGGGGCCAATTTGGTCAAGACACATGTTGAAATAACGACAAAATTCAATGATCACTGGTCGATAGTTGGTTTGAACCCTAAAGTAAAAGGGTAGGTGTAAACAAAGGAATAACCATCTTGGTATGAGTTAATTCTCTGGTTGGCACCAGGGACTAAAACTGAAAAATCTGGTTTCCAATGACATTCTCTTCGAACCAGGGTGAGAAGGCCAGTAGTGATCAAACTTGGATAAAGGCCAGCAGGATTAAGGGAGTCCATATACTTAACTTGATTCTTTATGGTTTCGCTATCAGTTACAAAAGAAAATTCCTGAGGAACAATCTCTACAACTATGGGTTTGCATACTGGTTCATTTAAATCTCTATTCCTAGAAGAATATCTAGGGGTTAAATGAGCCATAGGTTTAGAAGAAGAAGGCTTAGCAGTACTGCCCAAGGAAGAAGAACCACGATTAGATAACGAGACAAGACTAAGAAGTCTACCACCTCTCCTACTTCTAGTAGGGACAGTAGAAATAGCAAGTTCGTAAAAAATCACAACCTTACGAGGTTCTGGTGTAGAAGAAGACATGATTGTCCAAGGAGTTAATAAAAGAGTGGATGCATAAATACAAAAAAAGAATAATATAGTGGATATTGAAGAAGGAAGATTTCAATAGATAAAAAAAGAATGAAATATGTATAAGAATACACGGTCATCGTTAAAAGTAGGTCATTATGAAGTGTCATAATGGAACCGTTTTTGTGACTGACGCAGCCGCAGTAAAACCCTAAAAAGAACTGAAAAATTGCAGAGCCAATCGTTAGAAGACACGTGGCATGTGCATGAAATAGACATGACATATGACACATCAGTTCCGAAGGGGACGCAATGATACTCGAAAAACAACGGCAAAGAATTCCCTCCATAAAAGCTACCACTTCCCGAATATTCAATTGAAGAATATTCAGAAAGTAGGGGGACTATTTGTATTGGTGTAAAAAAGATGTCACACGTGAAATATTAGTAAGCTGGCGAAACATGACACATGGTACAATGGCGTACTGACAACTAGCTAGATTAGCAAAATTAAGAAGCTAGCATGCTCGATTAGCAAAATTAAGAATATAAGGAAGGTATGAGGGAAACACCTACGAGATAGTACAAAACAGAAGATGGGTCCTGAACAACTGTCAAAGAAAAGTCGCGAACATAATGAATTAAGGTAAAAAAGAAGGGAAGATACATGAACCGGAAGTAAATAAGGAAAGGGAATCAGAATCGTTGTAAGACATTTGTAGCTACGAATGTGTCAGCTATGGTTATCGATGATAACAAGCTCATAATTAATGATCATAATGAATTCGTCTTAAATATGGAAATATGTTATGATTGTACACCCCTATATAATGATAAAGAATTTCACTTGTAAGGACAAGTTCCAACTACTACTGAAATACACTTTATAATTTCTTACTTTACCAAAGTTTTCTACCTTAATTTTAGGGATTGACTTTCATTTCATTCCTTATTTATTTCTGTCAATTTACTCTATTACTTTTGTTATTTTTCCAAATAGGTTGTTGAGGAAGTAAAGTAAAACTTGGTTATCAGTAACCCGATTTCTCTAGAATGATAATGGAGCAATGAAGGATCAAACGTAAATGATAACAACAAATGACAATAAATAACATTTAAGTAATAAGTGGGACAAGATTAACCCGACAAAGGTAATATTTGCCACTAAACTTTCTGACAATGATGGATGATTATAAGCAATTGTATATTGTGATTCTTCTTGGACCGGGAGAGAAGGATAGAAGAAAAGAAGTATAAAGGTAGACTTTGTATGTATTCAATATATAAAGAGAGAATCTTCATATAGAATGTCAATGATGTTCTTTAATCTTTACAAGAATGTTCGATCCTCTTTCAAGAACCGCATCTCTTCTCTAGGGAATCTAAATTTTTAAACTAGTCGTTACTGCACACGGAAGACGGATGCTCGTCCTCGTCTTCTATCAAGCCGCCTCGTCCTCGACGATGATTTGCCTTCTTCACATTACCTCAAACTCTTGGAGTGAAGTTGATATGTCATAACGTCGACATGTCACAACCTTTAGAGACTTTATCTTCGTTGACCAAGTCAAATGCACGACGTGAAATTTTTCACCCATACAAGATTATTGTACATGTTAGTATTACAACTTTATTGAATGCTCAAGTTAATATGAAGTATAGGATACTCAATGTGTTAAATAATAATGTCAATATAAGATTTTTGAATCGATCAAATTTTCCAAATGACTCTATATCCTACATCAAATCATCACGATTGTGTCGGATAATATATAAGGGTTTGAAGGGGAATCCAACTTATGACTCTATATCCTACATCAAATCAAATCATCCTAAACATGTACCATAAGGGTTTGAAGGGGAATCCAACTTATTACACCATATTTCAACATCAAAATTTAATTCTAGTAAAGTACAACACCTCTTTGAGGTTGTGTTGTCATTGAGGATAGTTGTGGGATGTGTTTGGCCGAAATTTCAATTTGTTTCTAGTGTTCGGGTGAGTATAACAGCCTATTACATGTGTTTGAAGTTGTTTGTATGTTAGTTGCATTATTTGAGCAAGATACTGCAAAAAGAGACTCGAAATAGTTTGAGATGTTATTGTTCTTAATAGACTGTTTTGAAAAGGTTGTTTCCATGAAATTTAAATGGTTAGAAACCTTGGAAAATGACTTATTTATGATTTTATTATAAATATATTTCTACATTTCAAACTTGTTGTTGGTACAGTGAATATGAAGAGAAAGGATAACATAGCAATGGAAAGTTGTACTTGTTGTTGTTGTTGTTGTATTGTTAGGCTGTTTGAGGGTGAACTAGGAGATATATAGGAGGTTATAAGTCCTCCCATTGTACATAATTTCATGCTAGATATTCTGTTAAGTTAATGAATGAATGACTTTGGGAATAAAGGGTTCAAAAGGGATTCAATCCAAGCTTGTTGCTCGTCGTGATATGTTGATGACTTGTTAATGAAATATTTTGTACCCTATTATTGATGTTGTTCTTATTGTATTGCTCTATTTTTTTTTTGGTATATGGTATTGGAAGAGGCCCTTGTTACAGAGGAGATGCTGCCCAAATTTACATAAACGAGCTACTAGTTTAAGTTGCGGACTTAGCCTTTACTCAACACTGATTTTGAATCTCCTTATGCTATTGTAGATTGAGTTGAGTTGTTTTAAAAATTTCTTGGAAGGTATTAAGGACTCAACATAGTTAAGGTATGTTAAGGCTATCCTTTCTTTCCTTTTGGCATGATCCATATGATATAACAAAATGAGCAAACATGCAACTTTCACAAATGACTCTATTCTTAGAAGTACTAGGGTTGATTATGTTCTTGATTCCCCATATGCCCTATTATTATATCATCTATTCATAGGTCTCAGAAAATACGTAAGTTGATAAAGTTTATCCGAAGGCATATTGATCTTATGACATCCCAAGAGATCTTATTTACTTCTTATGCATTGCATTCATTTATTCATGTACATTGACCTATGACCAGATATCATTATATACACGTATATTATTTGTACAAGGGGTATGAGAAAAGGTTACGGTGTTATATACGCACCACTACCTGATCAACTGGTATACATTGATGATTTCGCTCACAGAGGCCGAGATGATATGATGCGATGCTCTCAGAGGCTTGATGACGTTATGTACACATATACCTATGCATGATATGATATTTATATGCATATGCATGACATTATACATGTTTCATGATTCACAGAGTTATTCAGACTTATAGGTTGAGTTCTTTACTGTATGTTTCTTTTATGTCTTTTATATACTACTTTTCATGCCTTACATACTTGGTACTTTATTTGCACTGACGTCTCTTTTGCTTGGGGACGTTGTGTTTCATGCTCGCAGGTCCCGATAGACAAATTGATAGTCCTCCTAGTAGGCTATCAGCTCACGGAAGGTGTTGGTGCACTCCACTTGCTCCGAAGTTGCTTATTGGGTCAGTATGATTCAGACATGTATTGATTGGTATGGCGGGGCCCTATATCGATCTTTATGATGTTTATGTACTTTTAGATACTTGTAGACAGATGTCATGTATATGGATGATTGTATGGACTTGTCGACCTACGTTTTGAGTGTAAAAAATGATCATTTCGATCTTATAGGCCTATATGTCACTTGTATAAGTTTGTTTACCACGTAAGGTCATCCTATGTCGAGTATTCTCTTATGTTTAATTTTGTTTATCTCATGATGACCTTTCCGGCTCATTTATCCATGATAGTATGATAAGTTGGATACGTTATATTGGTACTCGGTGGAGTTAGGCACCGGGTGCCCGTCGTGGATCTTCGGTTTGGGTCGTGAAATCAAATATTCTATGTTGATTCCAGGACCTTATATTCTCATATTGTTTGTAGATTAAGGATTTAGACAGTTTATTAATATTACTCCAATTTATTTTGCGCGACATTTTTTCATAACAAAACATAGCTCCAGCTAAGGCATAGGTATATATCGGGTAAGACTGGATAGCCCGAACAGAAAAAGCTTATTGGGTTAACGGTTGGATAACAGTTTAGTATTTTTTCACTATTGGGTTATTGGTTCGGGCCTCGGTTTGCGCAATTTAATTAATGGATTAACCGATAACCCAATAAAAATTAATAAAATTATGGCTTTACCCTTAAGTATATAAATACATCTAGGGCTTCAGAACTTCAGTTCATATATAAATACATCTAGGGCTTCTGACCTTCAGTTCATTCTCGTTTTCTCCAAACTTCTCTCATCCGCAGTCCGCACTCTTCATTCTTCAAGTCTTCATAGTTTCACTCTTCTATGTCTTCATTCCATCAATGGTAGAAGTTGAATTTATGCCATGTATAAGGCTTCAGATATATGTATATATATATATATATATATATATATATATATATATATATATATATATATATATATATATATATATATATATATATATATATATATATATATATATATATATATGTTAGTTAATAAAAGTTGCATTTTCCATTACGGGAAGTTGCATTTGTGCTATTAACATGGTAATTTGGGTTAGAAGACCAAACTATGGCTATGCTTGGAATCTGACTATGCAAACTTCAGTGATTGAAGTTCAGTCACACTATGCTTCTTCCTCTAGATTGAGGTATCTTATTAGGTAAATGTTGAGACAAAAGGAGTAACCTGAGTGCAAGGGTAGTTTAGTCTATTTATGTGTTACCAGATTAGTTATTTAGTAGCTAATGAAGTGATCGACTGGTTACTTAGGTGGTTATATTAGTTGGTAAGAAATGTATATATATAGGTTTTACAATTTATGGAGATACAGAGAATTCATTTTTCACTGTTTCAGTCATTTTAGCTTCTCTCTCATATAATGCTCTCCTCCTCTCTTCTCCCTCGTTAGCTAGGGTTTCTGCTTCATCTCAATTCCTCATTTTAGCATGGTATCATAGCTTTGAGCTCCGAATTGAAGCTCGCAAGTCGATCCTCGTCTTCTCCTCTATTCTATCTTCTTCTTTGTGTACTCGAGTCAATTCAGATCTCAATTTTCTGGTTCACAAATTGCGAATTACTCAACAATGGCGATTGATGATTTGAAACATGAAAATGCAACTATCATAGCTAAAAATGCATCGCATGCATCCTCCGATGATGAATTTGAGGAAGATGTTACAGTAGTAATCACATATCATCTATACCTATATATCATAGTGATACAAGTAATCTCATTGATTTTATTTCAGTTGACTGGTACTGATAATTACTCCTTGTGGTATCGATCTATGCGTATTGCACTACTTGGCCGAAATAAGCTTGGAATTGTTGATGGTAGGTGGCCAAAAGAGAGATTTCGTGAGAAGTATTGGTATCAATAGGAAAGATGCAACACATTGTGTTGTCATGGTTGATGAATTCAGTTGTACCGACCTTAATCAGTGGCATTGCATATGCCACTAGTGCAGACAGTGTGGATGGATCTACAGGAGTGATTTGATAAGGTGAATGACACTCGTTGCTACAATTTGCTCAAGGAAATTTCTACCTTGAGTCAAGGTACTTCTTCTATTTCTGTCTATTATTCAAAGCTCAAGGATCTATGGCATGAGTCTGAGTGTATAGTACCTACTCCTCGCTGTGACTGTGTCAAGACAAACAAATTTGTAGTGCACCTAGAAAACAAAAGGTGTACCAATTTCTAATGGGCTTGAATGACTCTTATTCACAATCTCGTAGCAAAATCCTTATGATGAAGCCTCTACCTTCAGTGAATGAATCATATGCTATGATCATGAGTGATGAAACTCAAAGATCTGTAGTTGCTTTTGTTGGAGTACTAGGACCTTCTCCCACTGTGAATGCACATCTTTATGACTCCACTGCACTATATAGTTCTAAGCCTAATTTCAACCCAATATTTAGGAAGAATTACATTCAGTGTGAGTTTTGCAAGATGTAGGGCCACAATAAGAAAAACTGCTATAAAATAATATGTTATCCACCAGATTATAAGCTCAAACAGAAAGGGGGAGTTGATGCTTACAATGAAATGGTAGAACTTGGGTACACTATGCATATGTACTCTAACCATGCCTCTCATAACATACTGATGCATCATATGCTTGTATGCCAACAGACTATGGGTCAAGGTGTTGAATATTCTCAGGCCCAAGGACATACTACCCCTAAGGTTCAAGTAGGATCTTCCTATACAAAAGCTCAGGGATCAACAAGTACATCTTCCCAAGCTCAAGGAAGTGCTTTCCCTTTTACCAAAGAACAATATGATCAGATAATGCAAATCCTGAACAACAACTCAACTTTCTCTGCTCAGGAAAATGTGGCAAGTACTAGCACTGCCCTTTTAGCATCTACTAGCACGACCATTTTAGCATCTACTAGCCCACAAGAATGGATTATTGATACTGGGCAACTAACCATATAATGTCAGATATTAACTTACTGACCAAGACCTCTCTAATCGCACCTTCTAAGCCTAGAAGAGTCTTATTACCTAATGGAGATGTCACTTAAGTAACCACAATATTGACAGTCATATTTCAGATAGAAACACTATTAAAAAAGGTTTTCTATGTACCACAATTCAAGTTCAACTTATTATCAGTCTCCAAAGTGACAAGAGATCTTAGATGTTTACCTCATTTTATCCTGATTTCTGTGTATTTCAAGATATTTTCAATGGAAGGGTGAGAGATATTGGTAGGGAAAGAGATGGTTTATACTTCCTGCAAAGACATGGTGTCAAAAAGCTTATTGTAGTCTCTTTAGCTGCTGCCGGAATAAAGTCAAGACATGGTGACACTAATATTGATGTTGTCGTGTGGAATAAACGATTAGGCCATGTATCCAATATAGTTCTTAGAAAACTATTTTTTGCCAAACTATCTAGTATCACTGACATCATCAACAAATGTAGTGTATGCCCCTGTGCTAAAACCAAGTTGCCATTCCTTTTTAGATGTATTAAAACTACTATTGCATTTGATCTAATACATCTTGATGTTTGGGGTCCATATAAATACGCACATTCTGAAATTAATAAGTATTTTCTGACAGTTGTTGATGATTTCACTAGGATGACTTGGTTATTTCTCCTGAAGCTCAAATCTGATGTGTGTTTGTGCTTTCTCAACTTGTTGTATTTTTTCAAGCTCAGTTTAACAAAATAGTGAAAGCAGTCAGGTCTGATAATGGTTCTGAGTGTGTCAACTCTACCTGTGCCACCCTATTTCAGAAATATGGCATCATCCATCAAAAGACCTGTGCATATACCCCCCCCCCCTCCCCCAGCAAAATGAAGTTGCTGAGAGGAAGCACATGCACATTTTGAAAGTCACAAGAGCTTTAAGGTTTCAAGACAATATTCCTATCAAGTACTGGAGTCATTGTGTGCTTGCAACAGTATACATCATCAATATGATGCCATCTTCTGTTTATCATGGTCTTTCTCCTTTTGAATTGTTATATGGTAGAGCATCTGCTTTGATACATCTGAGAAGCCTTGGTTGTTTGTGCTATGCCAAGCAAGTTCATTAACCAGATAAACTTCTTTCCAGGGATAAGCCAGTTAATCTCACCGTTTCTTCATCAACAGGGAGGTCTCCTTCAGGGAAGACATCTTTCCTTTCAAAGACATTTCAGCCCCAACACCTCCTATTTTCTTGCCTCCTGGATCTTCCACTTATAGTGGAGAGCAGTTTCCATCCTCTTCTAATCCTGCTAGCACCATGCATGAGGCTGATGACTCAAGGCGTGAGGCTGACGACTCAAGGCATGAGTCTCCCCTGCAGCACCATCCTGCATTAGATGTGGTGCCTTCTTTATTGCATTTCCTTGACCAGAACTCCACTGTTCTGAGAAGGTCTTTAAGAACAAGGCAGGATCCCATATGGATGAAAGACTTTGTGTCACTGCCAGGGCACAATCCCGTTCCTTATTCTATTTCCAATTGTGTGTCTTGATGGATATCACCTAAGTATCAGGCATATCTGGTTGCCTTCTCCACTATTCCGGAGCCTACAACCTTTGAGGAGGTTGTTCAAGAACCTAGGTGGGTAGATGCTATGCATGATGAAATTGCTTCCTTGGAATCTGATCATACCTGGGATGTGGTCTCTTTACCTGAAGGCAAGGTGTCTGTTGGCTGCAGTTCTGCAAATGAATTTACAAGGTGAAGTACAAATCTACATGAGAAATGGAAAGTCTTAAAGCTAGGCTTGTGGCCAAAGGATACAACCATCATAAAGGCATTGATTATCGGGAGACATTTAGACCAGTGGTCAAGATGGTCACTATCAAAACAATCCTAGTTGTTGTTGCCTCTGAGAATTGTCACAATCATCAGGTGGATGTGTACAATGAAAGGGGACTTACATGATGAGATCTATATGACTCTACTATAAGAATTTCAGAGTTAGGGGGAGGTTAAACCAACATGCAGACTCTTGATATCCTTGTATGGACTCAAACAGGCACAACGCCAGTGGAATGCCAAGCTATCTGAAGCACTATTGGGTCAGGCAAGCACATCATAGTCTTTTTGGTCTATGTTAATGATATGCTCACAAGTGGACCTAATATGTACTAATAGATGAGGTTAAGACTAAGATTCAGTTGACATTCAAGATGAATGACTTAGTAGAACTTAAATATTTTATTTGCATTGAATTTGCCAGGTCACAATAAGGCATTCTAATGCACTAGAGGAAATACACACTAGAGATAATTTATGAGCTTGGGATGAGAGCTGCAAAACCTGCAGCAACACATATTGAGGCCAACCTCATGTTAACCACCAAAGAATATGATGAGCACACTGGCAGTCCTAATGCAACAACTGATGATGAAGTCTTAACAGACATCAGCAAGTACCAAAGACAACTAGGGAAGCTACTCTACTTGAGTGTCACAAGACCACATATAGCTTTTAGTGTTCAGACACTAAGCCAGTTAATGTAGAAACCAAAAAGGTCACATATGGAAGTTGCTCAAAGGATAGTCAGATATGTGAAGGGTCAGACAGGACAAGACATACTTCTATCTAGCAAATAGAGGAACTCCGTCACAGCATACTGGGTAGCCGACCCTATTACTAGAAAGTCAGTGACATGCTTCTTCATCAAGTATGGTGATTCCTTGGTATCGTGGAAGTCAGAAAAACAAAGCACGATTTCTAGGAGCTCCGGAGAATCAAAGTACAGAAGCATTGCATCAACTGTGGCTGAATTGGTTTGGATACTTGGTCTGTTCATCTTCCTGTGAACATCTACACTGACAGCAAAGAAGCAATTCAAATAGCTGCTAACCCAGTATTTCATGAACGAACTAAACATATCGATATATACTGTCATTTTATAAGAGAAAAGATACAGAATGGTCTGGTGCAAATAGAATATGTAGCAACCAAGGAGCAACTAGTAGATATTCTAACCAAAGGTCTACCTTGAGTGCAACATGAGTATTTGATGTCCAAGCTAGGGGTACTTGATGTCTTCATACCACCTAGCTTGAGGGGGAGTGTTGAGATAAAAGGAGTAACTTGAGTGCAAGGGTAGTTTGGTCTATTCATGTGTTACCGGACTAGTTGGTTAGTTAGTAGCTAATGAAGTGATTGATTGGTTAGTTAGGTGGTTATATTAGTTGGTAAGACATGTATATATTATAGGTTGTACAAGTGATGGAAATACAGAGAATTCATTTTTCATTGTTTCAGTTATTTTAGCTTCTCTCTCGGATAGCTGCTCTCCTCCTCTCTTCTCCCTCGTTAGCTAGGGTTTCTGCTCTATCTCAATTCCTCATTTCAGCAGTAAAACGATAAGCGAACCGATAAAGACCGATAACCGATATGCGATAACCGATATTTTAACTGTTCGGCTATCTGTTTAGCATATTTATAAACCGATAACTGATATGCTAAACCGATAATATTCACAACCGAACCAAACCGACCGATGTCCATCCCTAACTCCAACATACCATGTATAGGTAAGAAAATACGTCAAAGAACAGTTTTTTGTATTTGCTAATCAAGGAGCAATGCGTGAAATCTGAAATGCGCACACTAATTAAACTTCTACCCCGAATAAGTAATCATTTTAATCTAATTAAGAATAAAATAACGCGTAAATTTATAAGAATTCATACACCAACGGATTAAAATTTTTAAAACTAAGTCAAAAGCACTGTGTTCCTCTTGCTCTTTCCCGGATCAAGGAATTGATTACTAGGTTTTACCTCTATTAAACAAAGTGAAAAGGTAAAAGTCAAAATCCAGCACCCAATTAGTCAAAAGTCAAAGAACGAGAACTAAGAGAGCAATATTTATTTCTTTGAAATACGATTTCCAAGAATATGCATGGATCCAAAGGCTGGTTTTCTTTTTCTCTTTTTTTTGTCCTTCTCACTTTTTATTTCCAAAATCGTCTATCCAAATGCAGAAATCTTGAGGCACACTTATGAGCATATATTGGCTCTTAAATGATCATACCGGGAAAAGTCAAAGTCTGATGGGATCATTGATCGCTACTAGACTCGATTATGGTCACTTTTAAATAGAATTTTCTTTTCAAGACCCCTAATAACCTAGCCAATGCTGGTAATTATGGAATCCGAGGATGCAAAAGTTCTGATTTCTCATCTTTGTTTAATTTGCTTTTGCTTCAATATGAACCTATTAGGCTCTAGCTAGCCAAGTCAAAAAATTTGTCAACGTAGGAACAGAGATTCAGCAACTAATTTGACTGCTTTTAAACTTATCTTAACACATCAGGTAACATGCACCTGAGAGCAGTTGCATGATTTCAGTGTTAATGTAGCTGAATAATTATTTTAAGCTAAGTGGACTAGCTAGACCTCCGACAACAAATACTCCCAAGTCTTAATAAGCTTAATATGGTAACTTAAATCAATGATTGAATACACATGATACAAGCATAAACAGACACTTGAACCTGAAACTGATTAAATTCGAGGTTTCGTGTATAATAAGTGAAATGATACTTTATATCCGCTATAGTAATTAAAATTCTAAATTCGTCATGCAGCAGTTGAAAGCTCACAAATCGTAGGTCTCAAGTTCATTTAGGTTTAAAGCCTGTTGACCAGGATCATTGTCGTAAGTTTTATGGAAATAATACTTTCCCTACGTACAAGGCACAGACAGAAGGTACAACTTTCTCCTCAATCTTCTCCTCTTCTCCTTTTTTATTTCTTCTAAAAAATAATTGTAAGTAAAGAAGACACCATTGTATATATACACTTAATACTGTGAGCATATTACAGGTGGTAGTTGAGTGCTTCCAAATTCCAAAGCATGTGCTCTTTACCCACACTGGCGTGCTCAGGGCTATTTCCAGAAGGGCCATGTCTTGCAGACTATTTCAATTATTTGATTGTCCTCGATTGCACAAGCGGATTCAGGATTTTAATCTTAATATTTATTCTATTGAACTTATTACACAATCAACATTATGGGTTTAAAATGTGTAGTATTTATTGAATTTTGGTGATCTTTTACATATATATATATCTAAGTTCCGTATTAAAACCGGTTGAACACATACTCGAATAGCTACCCCCGCCCCTCTCCAGGAATATCCAATTTGGAAGGTGGATCTAGTATAAGATTACTGAATTCATAAGTTCTAACTAGCTTAACGAACAAATGCCAATGCATCTAATCAGTGGCGTGCCACATTGCGGGCTCAAGGATGGTCAGAGACCACCATTTTTCACGAATTATACTGTGTAAAAATATTAGTACCTTTTATACGTATATATAAACTCTTGAATATTCTCAGTGAAAGTCCTGACTTGCATTGTATCAAATTGCACTCTTGATGCATTGGATTACTTCTTAATTTTATTTTTAATATATGCGAGTAGTTAGTTCTAGTGGATTTTCACACACATATACAGAATTCTTATAAACTAGGTCCACCTTTCATTGTTTTTGGGTGGTAACATTTTCTCTAGGATCATTTGAAATGAATTTGGAATAAGGGTATGCTCTCCTACATGTTGAGAGACTAGAAACAAAGTGTGACATGTTTACTAGATTAATATATTACTCCTGGTATATGGTTGAAAAGTTAATTTAATAGATAAAATATCACATCAAATATTACATTTTAAATAGGGAAAAGGACTAAATATATTCCTCTACTTTCGAATATTGTCCACGCTTAACCTCTGGTATACTATCTGGCCAAATTTATCCCTACCATCGGCAAACATTTAAAAATTACCCCTTGATATGTTAAGTAATTCAAAATCTCCCAAATTCATTTTATTTAAATCAATTATTGTTCTTCTTGCTCCATTATTTTCAGAAATTACTATTATTAATGTGAATGCTAAAAACAGCTAAAGTTACTAGATTATACAAATTATTTATAGATATTTTTAATTATCAATGGACCAATTTCTCTTCTTATAATAATGGGTTTGAATTGATTTAAGATTTTATTTATTTTTCAACCATATACACACCGTAGAATTCAGTGAGTATATTTTTTGTATATTATATGCAGGTGATCTTCTGTATGTACATGTATATTCAAATAAATTTTGTTATTGTCTTGTTATTATAGACTTCGATCAACTAAAATTGGAATGTTGTAAATATTTTAGAATTAAGACAAGCTACCCAATTTTTTCCCTTTACTTATCAAAAAGAAAAAAGAAAAAAAAAAAGACAAGCTACCTAATTTAGATTATTCAATTTTCTATATTTTGTTTATTAACGGTTGTATTATTTTAATATTTCTTTCTCGTATGTTTTTCTCCAATTCAAAAAGCAGGTAAATAACTATTTCGAAAATAGTGGATCAAGAAGAAAATCAGTGACTTAATTAAATGATTTGGGAGATTTTGGGTCACCTGACGGACTGAGGGATAATTTTTAAAAGTTTACTGATTATAGGGGTAAATTTGGTCGAATAGTATAACGTTAGGGGTAAATTTGACCGGATAGCATAACGAAAAATAAATATAGACAATATCTTAAAGTAAAGGGGTATACTTGGCCCTTTCGCCTTTTAAATATTTTAATGAAATTAAATTCTTAAGAGTTTTTGAAAATAAATAAATATGAATATCGTCATACATTTTTGAAACATCTCAAAATGAAAAGAGTGATTAATTCAAACAGACAACCTACTGGATATATCTCAATTTCTTTTTTCGACATACTTCCATACAGAACAAAGGATTTAAATTTATGAGTTTGAAGTACGCAAGGTCAAATGCTTCCATCCAAACAAGTTCTATCCTTATCTTAAGCCCTAGCACGTCGGTGTGAAGTTCGAGTTTGACTATAGCAATGTGTTCAATAATTACACCATTAGCACTTCTAACACAGCAGAAATAAGGGGTACCTTTATAGCATATCCGTAACTTCATGTTGCTTTTACAACAGCGGCGGTGTTAGGGGCGGACCCAGAAATTTGAAGGGTACGTGTGCGCATTTTTGCATTCAATCATAATCTATTTTGTATATAGGATGTTACTATTAATATATTGTTATTTTTCAAACACACACACACACACATATATATATATATATGAAATTTTTGTCGAACTTTTCGGGTGTCAGTGATTCTTTTTTTTTTTACGACATAAATCTGCCTCTAGGAACTTACCTTACGGTTGGAAAGAATCCGATAACTGTTTAAACTATGTATAAAGATTTATTATATACAAATTATTAATTTAAAAATCAATAACTTAAACGAATTAGCATCTCGAACCTATGAACTTCAAATCATGTTCTGCAAAGCATGAGATGAAACCTTGCTCAAGGATATAACTTGGACTCATTAGAGGATGACTTGTACAAGGATGTCAAATCTATTTTCAAATTCACAAATACAAAGTATGCACATTCTAGCTAGGCTCCCTCTCTCAAGTTTCCCTCTAATTTTCGTTGTTTAATTAGTGGTTAGGAGGACCTCGAGTTGGAAAATAGGAGAGTCCAGTGAGGATCAAGTCTTGTACTTCCATAGTATGATATAAGATTCAAGCTCTATCTCTTCATTTTTGTCCTCTTCCTTCTTTTTCATTTTCCCCTTTTTAGCAAATATAGCAATAATATTTCCCACAGTGCATCAATTTTGAAATTTAACAAAGATGGGGGTGGAAACGGGTAGATGAGGATTCTCTCTTTAAAAATAGAACAAACAAACAGGGTTGGGTAAGGGCGCTCGAGATAGGGAGACAAGAAAATTGAGAATAAGTTCAGAAGTTGTAACTTGTATTGCTCCCAAACGCACACGTAAGTAAGTATTTGTGATCGTACAAGTAATAAAATGATAAATTAAGTGTCGAATCCATATAGATTTGTATCAACTACTCACTAAATTTACCCAGATTGTTATTCAGTCCAGCCAAAATCAAGTTCAAGAATGTGATTATACTAAACTATAATTCTAAGTAATAACTAAATTATCAAGTAGCAATTTGATTTTTATGTATTCAGTAGAGACAAATATTTCAAGGTTATGATCGATTCACCAATCATATTGTGTTCTAGTTAACTCCCCCTTTCATACAATTTACTCATAGTTGTTAATTAATCGATAATTGCTCTCATAGCCTTCTCCCGAAGTACTACTCACATATTCAAAATAGATTAACGCTTATATTCAGATGAAATCAATCTATTAAGAACGCATTAAGATTACAATATTTAATTAAGCACGGTGACTAGGTATATTCCTATCCTAACTACAAACTCGCCCCCCTTAAGAGTTAAGATCTTGCTCTCTTCAATTCTTCTCTAATCTGAACACGACTTTCCCAAGTATAACATAGATAGTAAATAAAACCTAACTGATGGTTAGATAATTAAGCAATTAATCACATAATTGAAGAAACAACCATATATTAGTGAATTGTAATCGAGGTTAAGTCAACGTTAAACAACAATATTCATGGCTAAATCACAATCCCAGAACTATAGGTTTTAGCAACTCATGATAATAGCAAACAATTTCATAAGTGTTGGATAATTGAAAATACTAAGAAAAGATGAAGAAAACTAAGATCTCTTCGCTCCCGAATGTTTCTCGTGTGTATTTTCCCTCAANATACGTGTTGGGTAGGGCTAGGACCGAAGTAACCTTGTCACAGGCGAATTTGGACAGAATTCACGCTATCACCGCCCAACCCAGTGCTAGGCGCCGTCCCTTTGCACACACTGATTCTGGCGCCACAGGTAGCGTGGGGCGCTGCATGTGACGCTGAAAATGCCAATTTTCCTCTTTTCGTCAGTCGCGGCTCTAATTTCGCACATTTCGCTCCCAATTACTCCCGGGCATTCATACACATAAAAACACCTCAAATTAGTATAAATCAACACATTTTACATATTAAATCCACGAAACAAAAGTAAAACATGAGACCATATATATATAAAAATATATACTTTAAGCTAAACATCAACTCGTAAACAACAAAATTTATTATAGCCTAAGGGGGCGACAAGCATTTATAAAAATAAAAAAAAAAGAGGGAGGAGTTGAAGAAATTGATCCATCGAAAGGATATTTTCGGACTAATTTTTTTGCTCCCGCTTCTAAATTTGGAAGTACTGCTAATTCTGCATCAAAAGAGGGACTAATTTTCGGACTAATTATCTTTTATGGAGTGAAATTATTTTTCTCCCACTTCTAAATTTGTACAGGTATAAGCCGGCTAAATCGAATTTGTGGTGCATAATTGCATGTATCCCTTTAAAAGGAAAATTTTTTGCACAAAGAATTTCTTCACTTCCATTATTTAAATTTATAACCTTTGATTAACTGTAAAGAAATCTCATCCATTCCACGTATCTCTTAATGGTTACCCACCTTTCATCGGCAACGTAAAGTAGTAAGTATTAAACCTTTTTGCTCTGTACCACGGTGTCCACGGATAGTGTGGTAAAATAGCTAAAATTCTTGTCTCGAGTTCGAAACCTTTGAATGAAGAGATTTACCTCCTTAATGGGTTATTTGTCACAAATCTAGAATAGTCGAACTAATAGATTTTAAATATTAAATAAATAAAAAGAACATTTACTGTGGATTCTTGGGTAAACTAAGAAACAGTTTTATGGGAGACGCAACACTCACAACACAAAAAAAAAAAAAAAAAAATGACACCAGGTGGAGAGGTTTTGCCTTAAAAATAGGTGGGTCCCAAATATCAGATCTGTGCTTTACACCATCAAGACAAGTAGGACCTTTTAATGTCGGTTCTTAGAAGCCCCATAAGAAAAAAGTCCCTTACTCTTAAGCTATTAAAAAATTAAGTACTCGCCAAGGTCCAGAGAATTTGACTTCATTAATCACTTCCTTTTCTGTCTAATCTATAGAGTTAGTACTAATTCTTTATTTTATAAGGCTTCAAACTAGGAGTCAAATTGAGCTGTCATTATTCTGCACCTCCACATAAGACCTTTTCTCTAGCCTAAGGCCGAAAGGCAGTTGAGCTATCTGTGTCATCCTCTTAAGCAATCCATTCAGAATTGGTCATTTTACTCTGTATTCACTGAAACTTTTCGACTTAAAAAGCCTTTAAAACAAATCACCGAAAATTGGTACAATGGTACAGCACCAGTAACACCATTCCAACAATAGCTAGGACTTTCCCTGAGGTTTCTCTAAAAGAGAAAACAACAAATATCTCTGTAATAGTGACCAAAAAGAACACTTTAAAAAGAAAAAATTGAAACGTTAACAACCTAACAGAGCCTTTTTTTTAGCAAAATGGACCCCCTTTGACCCAAACAGTTCAGTCTGCACACGAGTTCTTTTATTTTAATCATAAGTATCCCAGAACCAGACAAAGATTTTGATTCCCGCGCTTGTTTAGATTAAGACTTAAACAGTTGCTTAAACTCATAATCCAATTCTGTTGTCTTAACACATGAATCTTAATACATTATTATACTACTAAAGTACAAACAAATGCAGGATTAGTATTAAGAAGCAAGCTAAGCTGCATAATAATGGTTGGTCATAATCCACAGTGAACCTACCTATACTTCATTATTTAGTGGGATTAAGCCCGCGGCTCGACGGTGGGGGTGGTGCTCTATGTGTTGAAAATGAAAAAGGGTTACTATAAGGCAAAAGAATAGTTAATTTTGCCCTTGTCAGATAAGACAATGGATGAATAATTTAGTAGAGAACCTGATACAGTAGTTGCCTCAATATCTAGAGTACTCCTCTTGGAATCACTGCTTATGTAATTAAGATTCAAAATTGACATGGTATAACCGACTACAACTAAAGAATAAGATCTAGGATAAGATCTAAATCTTGACAAGCAAAATTGAGTAGTAGAACAATCAATCATGTGTAGCATCTATCTTGATTCTTTACATTAAGTCTGTTTGAATGACATAAGAATATTTAACTTAGATACTGGCAAGATTTTGCTGCAGCTAATTCAACCATAAGATCTTGTAGTTGTAATTTCATATTGATGATTGATTTCATGCTTCCAAGTGCAAGCAAGAGATGCCTTTAAATCCAATTTCACCCTATTAAATCTGTGAAAATGAATTTTTTTTAATCCCAATTAAAGCTCCTAAAGATATGCAACATTTCTTGCAAGTGCTCCCTCAGTTTTGTGTGTTTAGACCTTTCAAAGATAATCTACAGAGAGAAGACAGCTTCGTGGTAGCTTCAATCGTCATTTTAGGTTTTTTTTCTTTAGCATTTTTTATATGTGCCCGTTGACAAAGGAATGAGGGTGTTCTCAACTCAAAATAATTCTGGCAATACTATTCTTATCTCCAACTACTTGTACAGCTCTTTTGAGCAACCAACTTGAAAAAACAAATGGAACTATTATTCTAATTAGTTGTAATTCTAGCCTGCCTATTTAAGAACTCCTCCTCGTGGGATATGGAGTACATGACAGCAGTTTCTTCTCATTCTACTAATCTTCTTCTCACAACATCTCCTACCATTACTCTCCCACTTACTATTATATTGATAATAAACCAATATATTTCCTTCTCTTTGGGCAGTCTTTTCTCAGGCTCTTTCATACCTGCCTACAAACACATTTCCACTTCCCCTATCTTGGGAAGTTTTTTCTGCCTCCCCTTACAGTTCTTACTTTCAGAAGATCTCCAACTTCTCTTCCTCTCATCTATAGATACAGAGAGGCATATAATACATATTAACGAAGATGATATCAGTGGGTATTTGCATTGGAGCTTTTCTTGTTATAATCATTATACATTGGGTTTACAACTGGAGGAATCCCAGATGCAATGGAAAACTCCCACCAGGTTCAATGGGCTGGCCGTTACTTGGCGAAACCATTCAGTTCTTTGCCCCCAATACATCGTCAGATATTGCCCCCTTTGTGAAGGACAGGATGCAAAGGTGGTTGAAATCCACTCTTTTTGGTTTTATATATAGTAGTAATAATACAAATTGACAATACCAGACTTCATTTTAGAATCCTAATAAACAAGTCTTTGGCAATTCTTTCAGGTATGGGTCGATTTTTCGAACTAGTGTGGTGGGACGTCCTGTTATAGTATCTACAGACCCCGACCTTAATTACTTCATCTTTCAGCAAGAGGGACAGTTGTTTCAGAGCTGGTATCCAGATACATTCACAGAGATATTTGGAAGGCAGAATGTAGGTTCCTTGCATGGTTTTATGTACAAGTACTTGAAGAACATGGTATTAAACCTTTTTGGTCCTGAAAGTCTGAAAAAGATGATGCCTGAGGTTGAAGAGGCAGCGAAAAATAAATTGAAGAGGTGGTCAGGTCAGACAAGTGTCGAGATGAAGGAAGCAACTGCCAATGTAAGTTATCCAAACTTTCCTCTTCAGTTATTTGCTAAAATGTTCTCAATTTTAATCACCTAATCTCTTGGTGTTTCTACAGATGATATTTGATCTAACTGCAAAAAAGCTAATCAGCTATGATTCTGAGAACTCATCGGAAAATCTGCGAGAAAGTTTTGTAGCTTTTATACAGGGATTGATTTCCTTCCCCATTGACATTCCCGGAACTGCCTATCACAAGTGCTTACAGGTATTAACACTACATATCTGGTACAAGTATACTGTTCTGCAAATTCACGTAAGAATGGTGCGCCCATATACTTGTTGAAGTGATTAACTGACTCTGGAGGTGATCAACAGGGAAGAAAGAAGGCAATGAAGATGCTAAAGACACTGCTAGAGGAAAGAAGAGCAAATCCTAGGAAGGAACAAACTGATTTCTTTGATTATGTCGTAGAAGAACTTCAAAGGAAGGACACAATCCTCACGGAGGCAATAGCTCTAGATTTGATGTTTGTACTGCTCTTTGCCAGCTTTGAGACCACCTCTCTAGCTATAACTTTAGCCACTAAATTTCTTCACGACCATCCATTGGCTTTAAAAGAATTAACAGTAAGTGTGACTAATCTTCTTCAACTAATCAGCCTTAATTTTACATGCCAATAATAGCGTGTTTATAATGCCTTCAGGAGGAACATGAGGCGATAATTAGAAGAAGGGAAAATCCAGCTTCTGGACTTACATGGAAAGAATATAAATCAATGAAATTCACATTTCAGGTATTTTATTTAAAATGATTTTCCATTTTCAAAATTCTTAGTTACCAGAACTAAGAACATTCTTCATTAACATGAATACTGAATGTGTAGGTTATTAATGAAACGGTCAGATTGGCAAATATTGTTCCAGCAATCTTCCGAAAAGCACTAAGAGATGTCAACTTCAAAGGTATATGATTAAAATTCTTTACCACCATCTTCTTGTGAATAAAGCTCCGGATTTACTCATAGGAACATACCTTAATATAACACTCCATCTGATGCAGGGTATACCATTCCAGCAGGTTGGGCGATTATGGTTTGTCCTCCGGCTGTGCACTTAAACCCTGCCAAATATCAAGATCCCCTTGAATTCAATCCATGGAGATGGGAGGTGAGCGTTTCATACTTTATTGTTACTGTATTTGCACGATACTGTAGTGCGTGTTATCATAGCGTAATTTTCACCTCTTAATGAAGTATTTTCTTGGAATACAGGGAGTAGAAATAAATGGAGCTTCTCGAAATTTCATGGCTTTTGGAGGTGGTATGAGATTTTGCGTTGGTACAGATTTCACAAAGGTGCAGATGGCTGTCTTTCTCCACTCCCTCGTGACCAAATACAGGTAAGAACATAACTTGCAGTAATATCTTTGAGGAAAAAAAGAGAGGGAGCTAATATTATACATGGCGAAAACTGTCAGGTGGGAAACAATCCAAGGAGGAGACACACTGCGGACTCCTGGTCTACAATTTCCCAACGGTTACCACATTAGGATCTTGGAAAAAGATGAGAACATACAATAGCCAACAACAAAAATGAGGAAATCAGTAGAAATGTCCAAGAATACAAACTTACCCGGATATTCTCAAAGCAGCAAAAGATAATGTCGCTGACAGAGTGCTGGTACAAAGAAAGAAACAACTCAGCAAATCATTTGTCTGGGGAAATTTTGCTAAAATTTACTGATATCAATGTCTATACATATATTTTTTCTTTTCTTTTCTTTTTTTATGATTTCAACACAAAGTGTAGTTGTTATTGAAGAAGAAAGGAACAAAAGTGTGTACAAATTCAATACATGGTACAGTTTTGAATTAAGAAGTCCTACTAGAATCAGAGAGCAATATAATTTGCAAAGTTCACTATTTCCTGCTCCCCCATGCAGAATATCCCTAGAGTATTTAGTTTGAACTAGAGATACTCTAAGAGGGGTCAAAAGAACGTTATAAAGAAGAAAAACCAAATTAAACATCTTCTCTACATGACACAGCTGCAAGGCTCTGACAATCACTGTCAAACCAGTTCTAGTCAGTCTTTCCACTTGCTTTGCCTCTTATGATGTGTCTCATCTAAGATGGGATGTTTGTGCCTTAGATATTCCTCTTGATATCCAGCACTTGGCTTCTTGTTTATGACAAGTCCTCCCAAAGTTTCTCTCTCTTTTATTCGTCTGTGATGTCTCAAGTGGTCATCTTCTCCCTTCCTTGAATGAAGTGGCTTTGTAATGCCTGAGCTCTTTGTTTTTCCATGCTTGTGCTTATCCTTGTGCACATGATGAAGGTAGTAATGATAATCAGTTTCTCTCAAAAGATTCTCGTGCCTTGAATCATTATGAAGCTTTGTGTGCCTTCTTTCTGCATGATGCTTATGATGCCTTGGCTCATTCTTATGACTTTTCTTCTTATGATGAATTCTTAATGGGTCAGGATTGTAACTATGCTTCCAATGATTCGTATGATTATCTTCAGTAATTGAAAAATGATCATCCCACCAGTCATACAGAGGATCAAATAAACCTTTCTGGTGAAGAAGCCAGAGTAGTACAATCACTGCAAGTCACAAAAGTAACATAGGGTCAAAAATGTTTCTGCTTTCAACTTCTAAAAAATCAATCAGTACAAGAGTCACTTAAGCAAGAAACCTGTTGGAAGAATTGCCAAGAACAGACAAAACATTACTACCCAAGTGATGCAGATGTACTGTATATGGCAGCTGAAGTCGAAGAATCCAGAGCACTTCATTCTGTAACTTGGATAATCAGAATTGCATAATCAGATAAAAAGTAACTTGGGCGCAACTAGTTTCTCTCAGGAAATAGACAGGAATTACTCTTGCTTTCAGCAAAATATAACATCCGCTTCAAACATCAGCAAACTAAATCAAATAACAAAATAATATAAAGTTTGTGCAATTGTATGTCCTCCTTCACTCAGCATGAGATTATGGTAGTCAGCATTCTTCTTCAGAAGACGAAATATGTTCTTAGGATGGTACATGATATTTTCAAGCGACCTATATGATGGAAATAGTCGATATATGAATTAAACGCCCTAATCAAGAATAGAATAATTCAAAAGAGAGAATTAGAAGTCTACAAGGAGAGATGCATCAATTTCTCAAATAAAACTTCAATGGGTCCGCTATGCTTATGAGAGAAACATTCAGGAATAAATCTGAAGACTATATCACTTTTGGTCCAGAAAGCAGAGGCAATAGCTCTTGCCATATCATAATGCAGAAAGAACTGATAACAGAGAACCTAAGTAGCTATTTGAGTTCAATTTGGAAAAAAGATGTTGATCTCCTAAATTCAAATTTATAAGCTATCACCGATAATTTTTTAGTTAAAATATGTAGAAGACTCTAACAACTGTTTTAGTTAAAAACATTTGTTGACTAAAAGCTAATCAGGAAATTATTTTATCAAAAGAAAAGCTAATCAGAATATTAACATGAAAACTGAAGTTATATGAATGGAATACTCAAACATTACTCAAAAACCTTAATTGGACGCAATAAATCCTTAGATTGCCTATAGTTTTAACATGGTTAGCCAGAGACCAATGTAAGACAGATAGAAACTTAACATTGAGGGTATGTCAATAGATATCTAGAACTCCTGCCTAGAGCACTCAAGTCAGTATATAACCTTAGTGAAATCAATTACGAGCTTAAAACTTCAGTGTAACTCAATTGGAAACACCATACAAGTCTTCCAAGAGTACAACAACAACAACAACCTAGTGGAATCCCACAAGGGGGGTCTGGGGAGGGTGGAGTGTAAGCATACCTTACCCCTACCTATGAAGGTAGAGGGGCTGTTTCCGAAAGACCCTCGGCTCAAGAACGTAAAAAAAAATGGAGCAAGAAAAGTATTCCAAGAGTTTATATCTATAATATGCCTCATTGGTGACAGTTGACACTAAATAGGCATAAAATATTTACATACCTGCAACTTTTCCCAGTGATAAAATCTGTCAAATTCTCCCAAAACTTTTTCCATAAATCCTCAATGCTCTCAAAGAAACCATTGATGCTTGTCTTAGGAGGTTGAAATGAAATCTGCACTAAGAAGATGACGTGTGATACAAATAAGAGTGAGTGCAGGACATTGCATGTTTATCTGACAGCCTCACCAACAATGTTCTCTGACGAATGGTTGAGAAACCTAAATCCTAGAGAGATCAGTCTTAGGATAATCTAATGGCTAAATGGATATAGGTAGGAGGAGAAAAAGATCACATACTTTCAAAAGCTAGTTTCACAATATACTAATTGGAATCCACCTAAGCTATTCTTTCTGGGAATTAAAACTGAAACTTTGTTGGAGTCCTGGGAGGCAAAACTGATGGGATCATTTACTTCACTCAGGCCCAAAAAAAAAGGAAAGAAAGAAAGGAAGCTTTTCCATTCCATTCTCTCCTACCCCTTTGTGAATTAAACACACTGTAATTTCATCCAATGATAGCAGAAACCAAACCTCTTTCCAGATTGACACCTAGAAGGAAAAATGCAGAAATAATTACAAATGGAAAGAAGCTAAGCAAATGCTTCCAGCAACACACACATTTGTGATTATATAGTCCAATTGAAAAGCACATATGCCACTCTCTTTTCTGTTAGGCAAGTTTCTGCCCCCTCAAACTAATAATTCAAGGTGCTAAGGTTCAAAGTTCAAACTCCAAATCATTTGAAAAGAAGTACCTTCTCTCTTAAAGGCATAAACTCAGACCGGTCTTCATGTCCGACTATTAACTTCAACTATCATCGGTCTAAATTTGTAAACTAAGCAGGAAGAAGAGAAACTTTCTTAGTGTCTCCATTCCACTTTCCTCACCATTTAGCCCATTATATCATTGTTTTTATATTGCTAAAAAAGATATGCACAAAAACAGTTACCAAGATTTCCAGCATAAACTACAGCTGACCTGTGATCCATTATCAAGAACAGTAGCTGTGGTTGTGAATTGACACTCCGCCCGATCAACTTCATTAAAATCTGAGTCCTTCAGTATTGCTGCAACAAAGAGTAAACATAGAAGATGTGGCATCTACGGAGTCATCCACTACATCTCATTCCCTCCTCATTAATATCTTACCTGAGCAGACATACTTTGCAGCTTGATCACTTGCTGGGTACAACTTGAATGCTCGAGTCATGACTTCATTTGGCTTCATTATATAAAATTGTTCCTGCAGCACCATAAGGTTTACTAAACTTATTTCTTCTAGAATTATTATGACTTTGTGCCATATATCAGAAATAAGTAATGATAACCTCCATTTGGCTGACACCGGCTGAGCATTCGAACTGCATGATGAAAAGGTCAATTATGAAAGGTTCACAAATTATTCAAGCAGAAGAATGAAGTATACCTGTGATTCTACAAAAAATGCAAATTGACCTGCTAAAATCAGAATTAAGTCTACAGGCTTGCGTTGTTTTAATAAAGTCTGTTCTCAGACATCTATATGTTTTTCTAGAATCCCAATTTCATTGTGAACTTTCTGAATGAAAATGAAAAAAGGAAATGGTACCCCAAAGGACCTAACAGATAGTTAACAATTGTCCACTGGTGAAATTTGCTTAGATTAGATCTGGGGTAGCACAAAAGAAATTATCAAGTTGATAAATCAAAGCAAATATAAACCAAAATAATGCAACAATGATGTAGCATGACTTATTCTGGGACTTCATTTTTCCTTTCCTTTTCTCCTTTGTGGATTGGAGGTGCGGGTGGTCTATGGATCATTTCAGTGAGGGGAGGACTCGTCCAGGGCCAAAGCATGCTGCAGGCCTTAAAGAGAACTTACTTTGGACGCCAGGTTGTCCAGCAGAGGGAATAACCAAGACCTTTCAAGCAAGCATTTGATCCTTACAAACTGAGCCAACTCCTGTTGGCAACTTAATTCTGGGATATGCATATGAAACTTTATCCTTTTAATAGCATAGCGGAACATTAAACTGATGAACAGATAAAACACATATATTTTAACTGCCTAAACATAAAGTACACAAAGTAGTTGTCTACCGTGAGGCTGTAGGACGCTTCCACTTCACCTATATTTTTTGTTGTAATTGTTGCTGTTCCAAATTGGGTTAGAGCTTCAAAAGTTGGGATTGTAATACTTGTTATTTTCCCAGGGCTCCTGCAAAAAAGGCCCAAATCAATCTTCAAAATGTTCAATATATGCTCGCAGTCGTTCCAAATTAATCGATACAGATGAAGAAGTTACTGGTTTAATGTTTTGGTATTTTAATTTTCCGTTCATATCCCCATACTTATAAAATTATTCCAAGCTTAGAAGGGACAACTTTTCTCTTCATTTTCCTATTAGTTGATATGCTATGCTTCTTAAAATTGTAATTTGGTTAGTACTTGGCAGTTGGCATTTCTTAATAAAAGAAAATTTGTTTTCTATGAAGAAACATAAATAATAGTAGCAATTAAGAAGAAAAAGTCATATACAGAAATACGACCACAATTAAAACTAAACAATCTCTGTTATATGAAAATAAAATTTATAAGGAGTTTCCAAATAATAATAACTGCAAGGACACATAAAGCAGATTAATCTTACAAATAGAAAAAAATCTTACACAAAAGAGCTGCTTATCTTACTCCTGAAAATCGAAGAACTCTAAAGCATCAAATATATTCTCAAACTACTGATTCTCAAATGCTGCCTAAATGTTTTTGATAGGATAAATATCAAAAAGTAGTTTGACATAACTTTCTCTGGACTGCATAATATTTAAACAAATTTAAAAAGTTGATGAGGAAACACTAAGGAATTGGTCCCTTATCTCATTATGTCTTTGTCTGGATCGATAAGCCATCACATAAGCTCACATTTTTCAGATAAAGGGGAACATGGATTAAAAACTATGCCAAAGAGAACCACAAGGACAAAACATTAATACCTAATAAGTGACTGACCTTTGATACACATATTCTATATCATCTGCATTCAGTTCTATCAAGAGATTTGTGTTCAGGACTTCTGTAATTCCAATAGAGAATGCATGGCTTCCTGCATTCTGCAGACAATTGTAAATTACAAGCAGAAGCAAAAGACATCTGTGCAGACACAAAATCTAAACCTGAAACTTAACTGGATGCTGGTTGATTCTTTCAAACCTTCCTTGCACACAATATAGCGGCACCTGATTTCTACTGATTCTGTTCTGGTCAGCCTGCAAGATAAAATTACTCACAGTTCAAGTACGAAACATTGTGAAATTGCTTCTAAGGTCTACTTGTACTTCAACCAGTGTTCCCATTGTTATTTATACCTACTTTTTAGCATAAATGTGCTGATTGACTCAAATTGGTACTTTTCCTTGAGAAAGATAATTTGTACAAGCCACTGGAATTGTTAACATGTAGGGAGAAAATGTCTTCAAACACAAGCAACAAAGAAAAAGGGAAAACATGGCAGCACAAGCCTGTAGGGTATACAAACAGATAACAAGTCATTACAGAAATAAAAAAGATGTCTCTTTCATGCAGTTTAGACAGATATATGAATTGGATGGGACAGATATATGAATTGGATAAGACCATCATTATAGTGCAAATGTCGTAGTGGCAAGAAAATTTGGAATGAATTACTTAAAAAGGAAAAAAGAGGGCAAGACTGCAGCAGAATAAGTTTGTGAGTGACGTGTAAATTTATTAGACAAAATAAAATCATATTTCAGAAAACGAGCGTAGTGTTTAGAATTTACTGACATCCCAAAAGTTCCATAGTTGATTGCGCAAGCAACTCCAAAATGGTTCTGAGCAAAAATTTGCCTGTGCATTGAACGCGTCGTAACCTACACCAATTTGGTTACATTCAAGACCGTCTAACGTAAACCTCACCCTCTCAAGTAGCATCCACATGGAAAAATTGCTCCCCAGATTTTGTGGTTGCCCTTGGCCACCCTTCAACAAAAGGGATCAAAAACCTCTTAATATCACAAACGACAAGAGTACCCAAGAATGGCAAACAAGAAATTCCATCGGAAAGAAGAAACAGATCAGTGAGCATATAGAAACACTTGCATGATCAACGAGAAGAGACATGGCCAAAAGTAACTAGTTGTACATAAGCAATTGCATATGCAATAAAGTAATAAGCATTATCCCTTTTATTCCTGATAAGGAAGTAATAAGCATTATTGTTGTCCTTCAAGAAATAAATTTGAATAATACATCACTTTAAGGAGTGCTTTCTAGTATAGCATATT
Organism: Nicotiana paniculata; assembly: GCA_005239505.1. Taxonomy (NCBI): domain Eukaryota; kingdom Viridiplantae; phylum Streptophyta; class Magnoliopsida; order Solanales; family Solanaceae; genus Nicotiana; species Nicotiana paniculata. The sequence goes on from ML365333.1 coordinate 81,369, forward strand.
CTCGGAGTTATATCATGTAAAAACAGCTACCAGAAAAGGGTGTAATTAAGACTGAAAAGCTACAGCTATGCCCATCGTGCTCTACTACCCAGTCCACAACTATTCTCAGGTAGAACTGCATTTAATAGCGTATCAGCTTGAGAGTTGGTGTTTAACGTCATTCGCAGAAAAGTTCCATATACATTCATCTCTTGAGATTCTCTACTACCCAGTCCACTACATTCATCTCTTGAGATTCTCTCCATGACAAGCAAATGTGGTGAAATTCCATCCGGAAGCTTCAGAAATAAAAAATGAACATATTCCATATATCTCAAGTATAATACACTGGTCAAACTCTCTAATCTGCAGTTGAATGTCTAGTAACAATAACTCTAATAGTCAATTGTATACACCATCACTAGTTACTTCTTTCCTGTAAAACCATCACAAAAAAGTGCATATAATTTTGCACTACATGAGATACTTGCAAAAGTTAAAAAACTATTAAAGAGTTCTCAAGATCTACCTGTCTTGGTATAACAAGGTAGAGGTCATCAAAAGACGGAATATCAGTGTATCCAACATAGTCTCCAACCAGATTAACCCGCAGAAAATTATCACTCGATGTTGCAGTTCTATTTTCCGGACCGACAATCACTTCCTGCCGCCAATAATTCACAATGAATTAACTGTAACATCTAACCCTTCACATGCAAAAGTGAGTAGAATATCACATTCCACCAAGAAAAGACATGGTTTTTTATCGTCGGTTCTGCTAATTATTCCAATATTCAACTTGCACCATATGTTAACTCTTGCCGGCAGTAGTTAAATGATGGAGTATCTAAAACCTGTAACCATACTAATAGCAAATAGTATATTTTTCAATTGTTTTTTCTTAAACAGTCATCATTGAGACAACCTCTTAAAAAATGCAGGGTAAGGCTGCGTACGATAGACCCTCGTGGTCCGGCCCTTCCCCGAACCCCACACGTAGCGGGAGCTTAGTACACTGGGCTGCCCTTTTTAGTCATCATTGAGATACCAAAGGAGTTAGCTTGACAATATATTCTAGTTTAGACAGTTCTGATGATTCATAATCTTTTAAGATGCTGGAACAAAATATACTCTCCATCCCAAAAACTGAATATTGTCAAACTAATGAGATGGAGAAGTATGAATTAGTCAATATTAATATGGAGAAGAAATGGTGAAGATAAGGAAAATGCCATGTCTATAGCTGATTTTAAGAGCTAATGCCCAGAAAGACAGATAAATCAATTCTAAACTAGCTGTACATGAAAGCATGTAAAGGGGATAATAAAACACAGTGCTGAAGACTAGCAAAAGCAACACTATTTTGCAACATTGGTCTTTCTCCAATTCATGCTGCTGACTTCTCTTTCAAAAACTTAACATATATGAATCAATCAACTATTCCTTATTCCCACACAAAGTTGGGGTGTTTAATAACCAACATATTTCAAAGAAATGATCCTGCATACAAAGAACCACCATACCTCAGACACTAAAAACAAAATAAGAAGGAAACGAGTGCTGTATGCTGAGAAATTAAGTGTGAAACAAGTAACAAGTATGCATGACGGAGCATAAAATATAAAAGATACTTGGAAGGATTTCCAGAGCAAATACCGAATTCTGAGATTGCTTCTTAACTTCAATTCGGATGCTAAATCCAATTGAGCGCTGCCCAATGCCAAATACATGGAACCTAAAGGTAGAGAGAACTGTTTGCAACATTAACTAATTTTATACGTCACTATAGCCTTGCATAAAGCTAGTAACAATAAGAATATGTCACTGGTAGAGAAGGAAAGTATGGAAACTGAAGTGTTATAAAAAGCCACGTTAGACAGTATCTTCAGAAAACCATTTTAACGTTTTAACATCTGCAAAAAAACAATTTTGATCCAGAAAGCTAGATGACTTTCAAAATTAATTGATCTCAAAACATAACGCAAATTTCCATAGCGATCTCATTGACGCAAAAAGGAGAATTATAAAGGCCTTACCAGTCGCCCGGAAACCGAAGACAGTGAGCAGTGTTTGCCTTGCCGTGCATCATCTTGTCAACTAAATCAAGAAACTATATCAGCTAGGAAACTATTTCTTGCTAACTCTGTAATATACACTGAAAATGAAAGATTCTATGAAAAGCTGGAATATGAACTTACAAAAGTTTCCACATGATGAAGGAACCCTTCGCTGATCTCCACAAGGACAACAGGTAGGCTGAGAAGAAATAATAGAAGAAGGATTACATCCTGTGCTAGGATAAATCAATATATTCAATGGGAGAAAATATTGTGAAGTAGACCTTCCGATTATTACCAGATAATATGTTCATTTACCTTTTCAACAAGACTCCTAAATACAGTTTTAAATGGATGACTTCCGCTTACCTTTAAAAGTTCAATTTGAAGGATAGCTCTTAGATATTATGATTGGCAGCAAATTTCCTTAGAGCTCTAGTTATAGCAGTCATTAAGAAATTGGATCTATCTCTCCTTTATTTTTCTTTGGCATGCAAACGTTTCTGAAAAACCAACCCGGATTGCAGATATACTCATCACAAGTATGGAAAGTTGATGAATGTATCAGTGGGACATGTTAAGCTCCTATAATAAGAAGCAATCCTACCAGGATGAAGAAACAATTAAAAATATCATGTTACCTGAGTGTTCTCGATAATGTGTCCGTTCTCATCCCTCAACCTATTAAACACATCAAGAAGTTACTTAGGTGACACAGTTGAAAAGTTAAATATCACAAAAACTTAAAAAGTGTTAGAGAAAAGTTGCTGGAAAGATAGCATAAAGATGAAATGTCTGTCAAGAAGCAATCTTAGATCCAAACCTCTACAGAGACAGGGAGACATGAATATTAGTCCAAACATAGCATACTCGCACCATAGAAAAAAGGATGCAAATTCAAATATTCAAAAACAAACCACAGGCTATCAATCATTTCTCAAGGTTATATACCTGTTCAGTTGGAGGAAATTCAAAAGACGAAAAGTAAGATGAAGATACTTAGATGGTTGTACTCTTCTATCTATCAATATGAGTTTGTCTGGAGCTAATGAGATAGTTATAAATTGTTATTTACTTGATAGTGGCAAGTCTGGTCATACTAAACAGAAGAAGTATGTGGAACCCTATCTGGTGTGAGTGTCAATTAATTTCTGTGACCAATATCACATAACTATCTCAAATCCACAAAGGGCATCCTTTGCAGCCACAGTTATCTCCTTTTGCATTCAATCTGATTCACATAAAATGGAATCAGATCCTCAACACTTTTCATCCTAGGAGGAAACGGAATCCTCTAGGATTGAAAACACATCCTCAAAACTTCAGGCTACTTCATTTATCATTCTATATGACTCCAATCATCATGGCTCCTAGAATTTCCATTAAAAGGCCTTTGATACTAAGCTCTTCCGGAGCTTGATTATATATTATGCTACTGATGTGGTGGAAAGTATCTAAGTGCGAATCCATGTGATGTCTACACTCTAAATACTGTAATTCATCCATTATTTATAAATAGAACTTAAAGGAAATGCACGTTTATGTCAAACATCAAATCACAATCATCAACTCCATCTTAAACACCCATTTGGTTTAGGGAACTGTCTCTTTTGCTAATCAGATCTACCGATTCATTTTCTCAATCAAATAACAAAAAATGGAAGCTTATAAGGCACAGCTGGCTTGGAGAAAGTTTGCAGCTTACCTCTGAATACACCGCTGATGAATAACATTTTGAGGCAATCAAGGACAAAATATTTCATCAAAGTTTCTGGTTAATTTATGAAATAACAACCTAGATCGCAAATATCATATATTTTTCTGAATTTATCTATGTTTAAGGCAGTGAAGCGCAAGGGGAACTATCCGCCTAGACTCCCTAGTGATTATTTTTTGTTTTGGTATCCCTTTCATATCGTCTTCAAGATTTATTAAGAAGCTAATTGGAGCCAAATTTGGACTTACCCATAAGATAGAAAAGTGAAAGCTGATATTTATGAAATTCAATAGCAGAACTATTTAATCACCGGATACTTGTAACTTAACCAAATTCTGATGCCATAGAATCACAAACAGAGATTGTTGATGAAAAATGAAATATCCCCTAAAGTAAGTCCAATTTGGAAAATAACACTATCGAAATGAATTACCTCTCACATACTTTCACCCTATCTGCCCCAGCATCTGGCTCACACTTGCGTGTATTGATATAGAATTCTTGTGGTTTATAAGCAACATCCTACACGAGAACAGTCATTGAACTGAGAGAAAGCAATACCATGAAATTAAACTCAAACAAGGATCGGATGTGTTATCTTTTTTTTGCTTCCCTTTTCCAACTGTCTACTATTTGGTGGCCTAAACAAGTTTCTGTACAAGACTATAATCCTTAACACTAGGCCTTAATAAGCCTTATAACAGTGACTCTGACGTACATCTGCAAGTTTTGTTCCACCATTATGGCAAATCAGACGAGTCAATTATTTGTCATAGAAGAAATGGAAGTGTACAGGATAATAAATATAGAAGTAGAGAAGCTACTTCAGGAATAAGTGCTACCAGAGAACATGAGTGCATTTTGGAGGAATTACCAGGATCGCATATATGGAAGGATTGCTTGGATATAGACATTGCTAAAAACAATATCTATCCGATGAACTGTAATATACACACGACAATCAAGTTCACTTAAAGATGTAATGTAAGGGCCTCCAGCTTCAAACTGATAACATAGTATAAGAAAATAAATTATTCCTAAAATTCCATCGACTTATCAGAACTACTTAATATTTGCAGGGTGCAATTCAGCAGCATTGCTGAACGAAACAAAGTTCCACTCATTTATTCAACAGCAAAAACATACTTCCACAAACATTATACATAAAAAAAGGAAAGGAGACAAATATTTGACAACAATTCCATTAACAACATTAATTTAAACAATTCCAACAGCTTTTTGAGAATTCCATTCATTTAACAATATTCAAATTTTAACCTTTTTTCAGATTCAAATTTTACCGTTTGATGCAGAGCTCCTCTATCAAACTATCATTTGTATATTTTCTTCCACAGTTACTAAAAAAAATACAAAGGTCAAAACTCATTGTCCAGTCAAACATAAAATGTTTTAAAACGTACACGTATATATGTCAACTCATACAAAGCATATGCGGCGGATTTGTTAATAGTAACCACCGGCGGAACTCGAAGTGTTCGCATGTTAGTGCTTGAGTTATCTTCCACTTCAACTATCTCTGCCACCAATGAAGCCTCATTTCCGCTCTAGAAAAAAATAAACTCAAACATCAAATTCGCATTTACACACAATTGGTTAATCCACAACAATCAATTGACAAATCAGAAGTTTCTAGAAGCAGATAGAGAGATCGATTACCGATTCACTTGGAACAGCCAAGTCGATGATGATTTTGTTGGTACAATTTAGGCTATTTGAAACTGAAACTTTCTCGCATTTTTGAAGCTTCGATTTCGAGAGGATTTGTACTGCGGAAGCGTATTGAAGAAGAAATAGAGTGAAGAGTATGAGAAGAACGAGCGGTTTCATTGTGAGACTTTTGATTTTTGAATGTTAAAATTGTCAAACTGGCAATTTTCAGTGCATATATAGTGTAGTGGACACGGTTTTGGCGCGCTGTAACTGCACCTAACGTTGGGTTTTGCAGGTAAGTCCTCTAAGATTCCAGTAATTCTATAAGTGTCATGAAAAGCCTTTTGTATCTTCTACTTAGCGATAACTGAAATTATGGCGTTTAATTTACCATGTTGAATTAGGTCTTTAGTATTAAGTTTTAAATATATGCTTTAGCGCGCATCACATTACTAATTGTATTGTTGCATTACTTATACGGTTAGTCTTTAAGTTTAATGTAGCTTAATTTTAAGCTTAGTGTAGCTTAAAGAGAGTGAATGAAAAATGGGGGAAAAGAAATGTAGAGAAATGAAATTTTGAATTAGTGCACTTTGTCCCTCATTGGAAGAAGGAAAAAAAATATATATGTATATCGAAGCTCTTCTTCTAGCTCTTAAAGAGTTGAAAAGAAGGCAAGCATCACGCCGTCGTCGTCGTCGCTCGGCTCGGCTTCGGTCAAAGGTTGATTTGAATTCGGTCCGATCCGTTTTTCTTTCCCGGATTATTTTATATCAGTTTTTAAATTTACCGCAATACGAAATTGGCTATAAATATGCCTTGAATCCCAGAATTTTTACTTACTAAATTTTCTGATCTTCTTCTTCTTCTGCACAAAATATTCCAGTGTGTTTTACGAGGTTCGCCAATAGAGTTTTTGGTACCGATACGCTGGTGAGTTAAATCGTTCTATCCTGGGAGGATATATTCCAAAATCTTGGGTACTTGAACGGAATAATTTTCTTAAGGACACACTGTGTATTCAGTGTGATCGGTTTATTCTTATACTATTTTCATAAAAGAATTAACGTTCTAGTTCTACTAACTTTTCTGTTTCTATATTTTTAAAAAGTTTAATGATTTATTTATTTTACAGCAATACAGATCGGATAACAAATACTTATATAACTTGTCTTTAACCAATTGACCTCTTACTCCATTTGATGAATACTAATTCGGGATTTGCTCTAAACAAAAATATTGCAGTTTTTTTCTAGTGATAAGCTACTCAATTCCCTGATCTTTGCAGTGCACATGAAAATTGGGGTGTCACAAGTGTTGGGATATATCTAGTTACTGGCACGTGTATCCTATGTTTTCTTATAAAATTTTATAAATATGAATAAATTCTAACTACATACGTTAAGTGATCAAATCTCAAATTCAAAATGTTTGAGTAACCTTCTCCATATGAAAAGATGAACAATTACATTAGCTCAGTTTTATTATTTGTAATCATATAGTCTTTAGTCTTTTTTTTTTGTTTTAACATTACCTTAAAGTTATGAGGTAAAAACATATCATTTGATAGCAACTAACATTTCCTTAAATGTAACATCTTGGTATATATTTAATTATGTTGGTTTGGTTGGTTTTCTCTTTTTATTATTGCCTAGCTGCAATACCAAATTACCTCATTTCTTATTCTCTGTCCTTTCTAAAAATCTTCTCAATTTCTTTTGTCGATACAGTTGAGAGGAAAAAGTTGGTTATAAGGTTGTGTTATTATTTCGGAAGCAAGAGAACTGAAGTAAAAAATAACTTTAATAAATAAGTTATCATCGAACTAAACATACAATTCTGAAAGTAAAACACTGCAATAAGTTATGTCTTGTGCTATATGCATTAACTTATTGAAAATACGCACCTGCATATTTTCAGAAGACGACCATACATGAGAGGGTTATAATGACAAGAGATTAGAATTTAAAGTGTACCTATGGTATCAAATCAAACCGTAAAATAATCAGATATATATGAGGAGGCTCTTTTTTGACAATAACATTTATACAATCAAATAAAAAGTTACTAAGAAATAAATTTGAAAACCTTAGACGAAGAAAAACAAATCACTTGTATTGATGCACGTCGCAGTAAACTTGTAGAGAGATATCTTCAATTATCTACAAAATTACGTGAATCAATTTTCTTCCAAAAGTAAAAATCTAACAATTGCAAACTTATTAAAACAAAACTCTACCCAACTTATTTTCACATGTGAGAGCAAACTAAATCATAACAAAACAGCATGATTTACACGATAAAAACGAAGCAATAAGCAAAAATAAAATAATTGGTGTAAAAAAAGTTCAGAAAGTAGTCCAAAAAAGACAAAGGCACTTAACCAATGTTAAGGCGTTCATTCTTGCTGGAAAAGAGAAAAACTTCTTGCTCATTCCTTACATAATATACCTATTATTTGTATACAGTTTGTAGCTATTAAAAACAAACAAAGTTATAACATATAAAATAGTTTAACAATAATGAAAATTTATCAAATGTCTCAGAAGATATAATAATAATTCAATTTATGAAAAGCAAATAATTTAAAATAACGTGCATATAATTTGATCAACAAAATAAAAAACTCACATTCAAAGACGTCTTTGCCGATCTTGCTATTGTCGATCACCGACTTTTTAGAACATTCACCTTATAACATTACTTTTTTATAATAAAATCTTCAAGATAGATAGTCCCGTTATTAAAAGGAAAAAGAGCAATAAGTGAAAGATGAGATATAAATTTAAGGAAAATGTGCAGATTATAAATTGACAAAATTTATTTAAATTTAAAATAAATAAATTTTAAATTGCTTCCTAAAACTCAAAGAATAGAGAAAGATTGCCCGTACAACATTACCTTAAGCAAAACCACTATTATTTAGTGGTTATTAGCTAGTTGTAGCTACTATTTACTATATTACTTTTTATAGTTATGTTTTCAGATTTTTTAGAATGTATTCGATGTATTTAAGCTACTGTATTTATGAATACAGTAGCATTTCTAGGCATGAAACAGGAGATTACAACTAGACAGATTTTTTTCGAGTGTATTCGATTGTATTCATGACGTGAAACATGGGATTACAACTGGATAAATTATTGAATTCGACTGTATTTCACGGGGGATTACACTACTTTTAAACGGAAAGTGAATCAATTAACATAATAGACTCCTAATATAACTCAACAAATTCAATTATAACACACAAGTTTTGTATTTCAGTTATAAAAAAGATTCTCAACCGAAAAACACCTGAAAAATATAACAATCTTGAGAGAAATTATATAATACATCTGAATACATAAATTATATTAATTAAACATATAAATACATTCATGGAATATTGCGAAACAGTGAATACAATAAAATACATAGAATATATCGGGATATATTGAAATACAATGAAAAAAAAGATAATAAATACAATGAAATACATAAAATACAGCGAGATACAATGAAAAAAAGACAATGAATACAATGAAATACATAGAAATACAACGAGATACATTGAAATATATTGAAATATATTAACAGAAAATTCAAATTTCTTAGCCCCCAACTCCGTCATCTTTATTCAAGAACAACCATAATGTCGTTTTGTTGAAGCAGCATCAGTATTCAGTCCTCGCTCGCCGTCATCATTGCCTCTGATTGCCGACGATTAGTATGTAATTACCGGTGAAATAACGGAGGTAACTAATCTACAATTTAACTTACCATTTGCGTCTTCACTGGATGACGTTTATGGACTTTCGTGTCCAATTTGATGAGAACTTTATTCGCGTTTGGGTCATACTGATTGAGGGGTTCACGTTGAAGCCCAACGATTTCTCGGCCGCTGATTCTACCACAGTTGTACTGAAGACCCACAACGTTAGCGATCACAAAACCCACCATGTACATCTCCCCTGATGACTGGTTGTTGTCCTCCTCCTCCTCGCACTTTTGAAGTCTAAATTGGTAAGAATTTGTCTCCATCTTACCCTATTAATTTGTCATGAAATGCTTTCTTCTTTATTTGATCACGAGTGACGGTGACTGAGGGTGACGGTATTAATCCGGCGGAGGAGAAGACATCGGGAAGTAGAGAGAGACAGAGAGAATAGATATATGGTAGGGGATAGGAGAAATTTGAGGGGATATATGAGAGAAAAATAATACAAAACTTATTTTATGGCTTAAGGGTAGGAGGTGACCATAAATAGATATTTGACTACAAAAATCAAAAGGTAGCTATGGAATATAATATTTTAAAAGAGTATTTATTTAAAATAAATAAGGTATCAACATTTGCTATAGGAGGTAACTAAATAGCCAGATTTACAAGTGGTAATTGAAAAATAGCCATTATTTTAAAGGTAATCTAAATTTAGCCACTTTTCATGTAAAGATAAATCTGAATGAAAACACTGTTAAAAATTCATAAAATACTTCAGCATAATATAATGGAGATCGAATTTTTTACATGTGAACTTCAAACATAATATACTGGAGTTCCAGCATAATATACTGGAGTTCTAACATGATATACTGGAGTTCCAACATAATATGCTGGAGTTACAACATAATATACCAGAGTTCCAACATAATAAGTTGGAAGTTCATACACAAGTGTTGCAATCTCCAGTATATTATGTTGGAATTTTCTATGTTGCAGCAAAATAATGATTATGTTTCAATGATTTTACAAACGCTGACTATTTTTTAATTACTAATCCAAAAACTGACTAGCCCATACTTTTTTCACAGCATATTGCCTTAAGGCCCAATACGTTATTAGACCCATTAGCCTTTCTACTCAATGTATGAGTTGAGTATTAAAAAAGGTCAAGTATGCGATAATTTATCCTTTATTCGTAGGAGAACTGCTGTTTTGATTTCTAATTATTAGAACTTATTCTCGCTAAGTAATAGCTTGAAAAACTAACACTATATATGTTTGGCTAAAATCAATTTAATGAACTTTAGTGTTTTACCCGATTACTAACCTAAGCCACAAAGTTATAATAAGTTTTAAATTTCATTGATCAAATTATAATCCTACCACCGAAATAACATTCTTGTATTAAATCTGATCAATACATACATTACCTTAATTAGGTTCTATACATGCAAACTGCATGCTAGTAGTTAAAAAAAACTCAAAAAACAAAGTAGAAAAGAGAATATCGATGAAATGAATAAGAAGATGAAGAAAAAAAATATTCAAGTTACTAATTGGGGCTTTTGCATCCGTACCCACTTTTTGTGTCACGTTTTAACTTATACCCGCTTTGTAAAAATAATTGCACCCGTACCCGTTTTTGCGCATAACTTCAGCATGCGGGGCTGAAGTAGCAAAGGCAATCACGCAAAACTTTAGCATTCTAGTAGACGGGCCTGAAGTAGCNCCCCAGTTTACAAAGACAAAACTTCAGTTTCGTAACTGGGAAACTTCAGCTCTAGAGCTGAAGTTTTGTCTTTGTAACTGGGGAACTTCAGCCCCGTATGCTGAAGTTTTGCCTTTATAACTGACGAACTTCAGCTCAGCGAGGGAAAGGGAGCTGAAATTATTTAAAAAGTTGGTACAAGGTAAAAGTTTTTAAAAAAGCGAATATAGATTAAATGGGGGCGACCAAATAAGGTGCCCTAATTTAGTTCTTTAACATTGATTGTGCAAGATAATAGGCTTCGAAAAATTGAAGCTAAAGCCACACATGATGTCTTCTTAGCCCTTCTAAAACCATTTATGTTTCGAGCTTTTCGTTTTAATTCTTTATAAAATTTCACTATTGTTTTCTCAATAACACTCTCTTCTCTTGAAAAAGTGTAGCTTCTTAAGTATAATTGCCTGTATGAAAGGTTGTCCAGCACCATTGGCTTAGGCTGACTGCACTCAATATTGCTATCGTGATTTACTCTTGAGATGACTGTTTTTATGAACTCAACGTCGGATTCTGGCCATTTATACATGTTTACGTATGTTGCTCTTACTGGTGCTCTGGCGATTTCGTCAAAACAAGTCGATATGCTGGGCCCCACTTGAGAAAATACACCGAGGTTGTTGTTGTCGTTGTTGTAAGTTGATATGCCGGAGGAAGCCATCTTGGTTTTCCGGCGAGTGTATGAGTGGAAAAAAGCTTAGATTATCGTTTTGTTAATTTGTGTTAACGTTTGTGTATTGGATGGGATCAGGTTGCATCATCACCCTATAGTATTTATAATTAGTACAATTCAGCTTTGGCTAAAAGCTAGAAACCCTATTCCCATATTATTTTATACTACTAAACCTATTTAAACATGAATTAAAGAGACTAATAAATATCAAATCCTAAGCAATTTAGGATTACTAAGTTTGGTTTAATTCTAACAAGTATTTGTGCTTCACTCGCTTCTGCTAGTATAGTACCACTAGGTATGAATGATATTATTTGACTGCTCAGCAAACAATACTACAGTACGTATGAATTGTTCTAAGTATTTTCTTTTACAATTTATGTCATCATTTAGCAAGTTTTTTAGTAAGAATAAGAAAGAAAAAATAGAAAGAAACAAAAGCACCTTGGATTATACTCATCGTGCCAAAAACATAAAGAATCAAGCAATCTCGATACCTATCTCTTTGATTTTGAGTTGAACCCTCCTTGATTGTAAGAGCAATTTGTGGCTATGGCCGCAAAGTAATTACAGGCTGTGGTTATAGACTGGAAGTGGCCACAGCCGCAAAGGCATTAAGTGGACACGGCTGTAAGTATAATAAAGGCCACTTCTGCAATTAATAAAAAGAATTTTGAGAAACCACTATTGTTTAGTGGCTATTAACTTCTTATATCTATCATATACATAATTACTTCAAATAACGCCTAAAAATCAAGGCAATTCAACTGCACGCGCATGTATTCACATGTATTCGTGCCATGTATTCATGAATACAGTAGCAGAAAGCGCCTAAAATCATGGCAGTCCAGCTGTACGCGCATGTATTCACATGAATTCGCGTTGCTGTATTCATGAATACATCAGTAAAAAGTACCTAAAATCAGGGCGGTCCAGTTATACGCGCATGTATTCACATGTATTCGCGCAATGTATTCATGAATATAGCAGCAAAAGGCGCTTAAAATCAGGTAGTCCAGTTGCACGCACATGTATTCGCGCTGATGTATTCATGAATACATCAGTAAAAAGTGTCTAAAATCAGGGCAGTCCAGTTGTACGCGCATGTATTCGCGCCATGTATTCATGAATATAGCAGCAAACAGCGCTTAAAATCAAGTAGTCCAGTTGTACGCGCATGTATTCACATGTATTCGCAAAGCGCCTAAAATCAGGGCAGTCCCAGCTGTACGTGCCATGTATTCATGAATACAGTAAGGGCAATCACCTTAAAATAGGTATTTCCAGCTGTCTAAGAGAGAGGAAAAACATAAATAGCGTATTTCATGCATGAATGGCATTATATACCATACATACTCATTTTGCTATAAAATATAAAATGTAGCTATAGAAAATAATATTTTAAAATAATTTTGATTTATAATAAATTGGGTGTATACCTTTGCTATAGGAAGTAAAATTTCCTAAAAGGAAGGGGCTGGATTTGCAAGATAGGCCCGTCTGGGGACTTTTGCATCCGTACCCACTTTTTATGTCACGTTTTAACTTATATCCGCTTTGTAAAAAAAATTGCAAGCATACCCGCTTTTGCGCATAACTTCAGCATACTGGGCTGAAGTAGCAAAGGCAATCACGCAAAACTTCAGCATTCTAGTAGGCGGGCCTGAAGTAGCTTGCGAACTTCAGCTCTAGAGCTGAAGTTTTTGTCTTTGTAACTGGGAACTTCAGCTCTAGTAAATGGGGAACTTCGGCTCTAGAGCTGAAGTTTTTGTCTTTGTAATTGGGGAAACTTCAGCTCTAGAGCTGAAGTTTCTATCTTTGTAACTGGGGAACTTCAGCATACGGGGCTGAAGTTCCCCAGTTATAAAGACAAAAACTTCAGCATACGGGGTTGAAGTTCCCCAGTTACAAAGACAAAACTTCAGCATACGGGGCTGAAGTTCCCCAGTTATAAAGACAAAAACTTCAGCATACGGGGTTGAAGTTCCCCAGTTACAAAGAGAGATGGAGTTTTTGTCTTTGTAACTGGGGATTGAAGTTCTGTCTTTATAACTGGGGAACTTCAGCATACGTATGCTGAAGTTCCCCAGTTACAAAGACAAAACTTCAGCATACGGGGCTGAAGTTCCCCAGTTACAAAGATAAAAAATTCAGCTGAAGTTTTTGTCTTTGTAAATGGGGAACTTCAGCTCTAGAGCTGAAGTTTTGTCTTTGTAACTGGGGAACTTCAGCATACGTATGCTGAAGTTCCCCAGTTACAAAGACAAAACTTCAGCTCTAGAGCTGAAGTTTTGTCTTTGTAACTGGGGAACTTCAGCATACGTATGCTGAAGTTCAGCTCAGCGAGGGAAAGGGAGTTGAAGTTATTTAAAAAGTGGGTACAAGTTAAAAGTTTTTTAAAAAGCGGATATAGGTTAAATGGGAGCGACCAAATAGGGTGCCCCGCGCAATTTTTACGCTCGTATGTGGCGGCCTCTTATGAATTGGGCTTCATGTCCATAATTCAAGCCCAGACCAATAGCAATCAATAACTCTTTGTTTAGTAGCCCAATTCTCATTCCCTAACTCTAATAACTTTACATTTTTGAGCAAAAATAACTTTACATTGATTCCAAAAGAAAGAACACTAGTGAACATTGATAAATAATTTCAATAACCTTAATACCTTTTTCAATAGCTTTAATAATAAATCATGTTGATTAGTCCACTTCAATTCCTTCATAATAAACCCATGAAATAAACTCTTTCGCTTTAACTAAGTAACTTTGCATTAACCAAAAATTTCGAAAGAAGAAAAGGAAAAAATAGAAACGTTAGTGAACTTTTAGGCACCATTTACAATATTTGTCTAAATTATGGACTCATTTGCGTAACGTAATTTGTGACATTAAATAAATAGCCCTGATCATTTTCTAGCTTTAAATAATCCTTAATTTGGTTAATCCTGTTATCGTAACCGCATAATTGTGACATTTGATGAAATCTCAAGTTAATTTTACATTAAAAGCGTAATAATTTTTTATAAATTTAAGGCTTGACGATTAATTATTTAGTATGATTGCAGATTCGCTTGCATGATGCGATTAAGACAAACTAATAATTTTTATCTCGATTATGGATTCATTTGCTTGAGGTGGTTATGACAGCTAAATATTATTTAAAACTTCGTGTAACATTCAATAATCAAACGGTAATAGCAGATATAGGCAAAATACAATCCCAACAAAATATTGAAATATTTAAAATTGATGTAAAGCCAAATATAATTAATCAAGTGATCATGCTAGAACTACGCAACTTGAGGGAGGGGGAAGGGTGGGGGCTCACACATAATTTCTGTCGGTCAACAGGATTCTTATCCGTTCTTCTGTCTATGCAGACCAATGAAAATAAAGGCAAACCTTCCTTTAACTAGGAATTTAAATAAAAGATGGCTCGAAATATCATATCTTAATTTCGAATAGCGCTCTTAAAAACAGTAAAAATAGTTTTCAAATCCGTCAATTTAACTGGAAAAACTTTCTTTTGAAAAAAAAGGTATGACACTGATAACTCTAAATAAGTATATGTTATATATATATGACAGAAAAAATATCATACTATATTTACGACCATACAAATTCTAAGAGTAACTTTGTTACGTTTTTAAAAACCTTTCTTTCTTTCATAGGTTCTTTAACGAATCAAACACATCGTACAAAATGAAATGAAAGGATTACAATTTCCATTATTAAATTTACTGTGAGGAAACGTAAAAAGCAAAACAGATGAAACAAATGAAGAAAGAACCAATAATGCCTTTTTTGGGACCATCAAATTGGAGGTCCATTCCTTTTAATATATTTTCTCCTGTCGTTTGGCATGTAGCGGAACGACGTGGTTAATGATTATACAATCAAATTTCTCTATAGCAGTCTCGTTTATTTTGAATATTATAATAAAATATTATTATAAATAAATATATTATAATATAACATAAAAATTGATTCCGAAAAAAAATTTAACTTTATAATAAATTATTATTTATATATGAATGTTGTTAGATAAAAGTTTGACCGTAAACGAATAGCAGAACGACGTGGTTAATGGTTATAAACAAATTAATATCCGAAAATAATAAATAAAGTGTGGTAGTAAAAAGAACACGTTTTTCACTTCCTAAATGATTCCATCAGCTGTCAACAGCGACCGTTATTTTAATTTATGCTTGCTTAGGAAAAACAAATCTTTTGTAAAAAGAAAGCAAAGAGATTCCATTTTAATTGTTTTTTTCGTATTTAATTTAAGCACAATGTTCTGTAATTTATTTTGATATTTCAACAAAATTATACGACTTATCTAGCTAGAATTTGATTTGAACATCTTCTGTATAAGTAGTTAAGGATTTTTAACAAAGTGGATACCTACCCTATCATGTATATTGCAATACTAGTATTATTTAGTTCACGTACTTATGCATTATCAAGAGACAACAGTTATAATGAGTCTAGAACTCTAGAGTATGAATATATTGTGGTCTTATCACATAATTAATTATCAGATTAATTAGTTGCTCCACCTAATTATGATTTTGTGGGGTCTTGATTGTAACTACAATTTGGGGTCATGCATGCTACTATTACTTGGGCATATATATTAGTTAAGATTCAGAAGATATTAAGTGACGTGACAAATTAAATGCATGGTCCTTTGACATTTTAAAGCAACATCGATCTATATATTTTTCTTTTCTTATCTTCCCAACCGTATTATTTATTGTCCTTAGATAAAAGATTATGCAACTTGCTAATCTTGCTTTATTATTATGTGGCTAACTAGTTTTCGAATTAGGGGTTTAGCCGAACCCAGTAGCTTTGGTCCAAATCATATTTGTCTCAATAAATTATATATACATATATAAGCACACACTAGTATCTATGAACGTGCGTTGCACGTTAAATAATGACGTGTGATGATTTAAATATATATTTATATGAATGAATAAATATAATTAATGAGAGAAATTTTATATTTAATAATATAACAATCATCTACAACAACAACAACAACCACCACCCAGTATAATCCCATAAAGATCATCTAAATGCCGAAAAATATTATTACATAAGCATAATACATAAATTTAAAATAAAAGAACATCATCAAAACTTACACAAATGATCAATTTTGTCATGTTAGTTAGATAATTTTGTATTATAGTTTAAAAGTATTTAATGTGATGATATCTTAACAAATACTTCTTTATGGACATTTATTTATGTGTATGTTTCCTCCTAATGCTTTGGTTGCTCTGGCTTAACCAGAAATCTTGTTGTCGATCTTGATATCCCTCTTGAAAGTGCAACATACAGTTGTTCATGCAATGAAACATATCGCGATAAATATAGTCCAATATTTAGGATGTTTCTTTGTGCTTTATTTATTATATTTGCAAAATATAAACATACTAAAAATTATTTTTACACAAATTTAAAAGGATATTCCTTAGTTTTAGAAGACGAAAGTTTAATTCAGGGATAAGAATATATTTAGAAGCACATTGACCGATATCATAATTTTTGCAAGTATGACGTTATTGTGAACCATCTGTGTGCTATTACATAAGCTATTCGATGTATCTAAGTTTTTCCGTAGCACGGCGGTATCCCATTACTTGACAGAAATCACCTCCTAAACCATTAATTTTTCACCAAACGATTCATTAACATCCAATATATTTCTAGAACTTCGGGCAATTATTTCGATCGTTTGACACTTAACCATAAGTGCTTCATCCCATATTATCATTTTGCTTTGATACATTAATGATGATTATTTAAGTTGTTTGAAGAGGTATATCAAATCTAAAGTGGGTGGCCTCACAATGAAATTGTTGTTGGTACACCACTTGCTATTATTGTTAATAGCGGCATGCCTCTTAATATAATATTTGCAAGTAATGTATGGCATAGGAATATTAGTTTGATTCCGCCGGAGGCATCTACAAAGAATAATCCCGTTATACCAGAGTTGACTCTTTATACTATAGTCTTGAAAGTTTGTTCTTGATTAAGATTTAGCTTTGATTGTGCTACCTCAAACACTTGTGCAACATTTTAATTCTTAATAATATACTATCCCTTTTACTTTGTGTTCTAATACTCTTTCTATGAAATAAATTTTTTATGTAACCTAAGATTTTTTTTAATTTGAATAAGAATTTTATGCATATGATACATTTAAAAAATAATTGAATTGGATTATGTTGCTAAATAATTAATTTAAAATTTTAATTATTTTGTTTTAACTTAAAAGTAATTTATTTCATGTTGATTCATATCTTAATATTAGTTCATATTTTGTTTTGAATATAATCTTAATTATAATTTTATCCACCATAAATTTTATTTTCAAAGAGTAAAAGATTGATATGACATATCACTTTTAGATCGTTATGTTTGTAGAATCAATAGTGGCATTGACTTTTACCATCCATTTTTTTTTCTTTTTATCATACATTTATATTCTTAAATATTTTATCAGTTGTTGTTTAATAATTGGGTATTTTTAAATATTACACAAAAACTTGATAAAATATATTATTTGAGTTGGAAAATAGTTTAAATATAAAATAAAAATATATTAACGCGGGGTATGTTTTTCTTAGTTTCAACTCTTTATCTGGTCCATTTAATATTACTTTTATTTTATATTGGTATTGGACATTTGGTAATGTACTGCCAATACAGAGGATTCTTATAGAATTAATTTTATTAAACTTTTCTGCATATTTTTAATAATAATTTAATAGAAAAATATAAATTTAAAATTTTTAAATATTAAAAAATATCATAGAAGGTATTGTAGTCCAAAAATTAAGTTATTACAGTTATATCATTTTCCTATGAGTTCTTTCGCTTAATCTTTAGCTATTTTGGTATATTAATATTGTATTTATGCTTTTATAATAATATAGGTTCTCCTTTTTTCTAAATGAATTTAGAAAATATAATACATTCTCAAATTAAATTAGTATAGGAAATTATAATATGTTTTTAAATTAAATTAGTAATAGGAATTTTTAAGAAGTATATCTTAAAAGTAATAGGATTACATGACTAAAGATATTTACTTGTTTAATTTTATATGAATTAGATATTCCGAAAGTAATTATACTAATAGGATTCCTAAAGGTAATCATGTATGATTCCTAACGTGTAGTATTATGTCCTAAAACTAATAGGATTATAAGGCTAATACCTAGAATTTCGGTTATGTCCTTTTATTATGAGTTGTTATGCTTAATATTATAAGATCATTTTTGTAAAATGGTATTGTATTCATGCTTTTATCATAATACTAGTATCTTTGAACGTGCCTTACACGTTAATAATGGCATGTGATGATTTAAATATTTATTTATACGAACGCGCGGGAGAGGGGGTCCCACCCATTATCTAGATTCAAAGTCAAGGTCTTGTTGGAATATTGATTGTAGCAAACGTCACTGAACAGAAAACGAAAAGTCGTACTACAATAACTGTAAATAAACATCCCTCCCTGCTCTGACTTTGATCGACTTGCCCGCACAACGTTTTAGATCAATTCTTCGCTGCAATCGCTTCGATGCGAACATGGTGCAGAGATTGGAGGTGTTGAACAAAAAAATTAATTAATGACAGAAATTTTATGTATAATAATACAACAATCGTCCAAATGCCGAAAAATATTATTACATTAGCATAATACATGAATTTAAAGGACATCATCAAAACTTACACAAATGATCGATTTTGTCATGTTAGTTGGATAATTATGTATTATAGTTTAACAACATTTAATGTGATGGTATCTTAACGAACACTTTTTTGTGGATAATATTATTTTGTGTATGTTTCTTCCTAATGTTTTGGCTACTATGTCTTTACCAGAATTCTTGATGTCGATCTTGATATCTCTCTTGAAAGTGAAACATACAATTGTTCGTGCAAGAAAATATATTGCGATATATATAATCTAATATTTAGGATGTTTGTCCTTGTGCTTTATTTATTATATTTTCAAAACATAAACATACTAAAATTTATTTTCACACAAATTTAAAAGGATATCCTTAGTTTCGAAAGACGAAAGTTGAATTCAGGGATAATAATATACTTAGACGCATATTAACCGGTATCATAGTTTTTGTATGTATGACGTTATTGTCAAAACTTCTATATACTATATGTGCGCTATTACATAAGTTATTCGGCATATCTAAGTTTTTTAGTAACATGACAGACATATTTTTCTTCAAAATTAACCTATATATAATGGAAGATCAATTTTAACTTAGTCTATTATATAAGCGGTGACACTAACATACGTAAAAAATAATAAACTTGACAACAAACATATATGATAGAAGACCATTTGGTATTAAAGTATTTAAGTATCATTCGTGGTAGTAATTATTGGTATCATTTTCTGCTGAGTCAAAAATAGAAAAATATTTTATTTTTACTATAAAATTTGGCAATCAATCTTTTATTTAGTTGATCAATATATTCATTTCTGCTAGCTAAGAGATCTTTTTAATTCTATCATGCAATTTTCACAAATTAGGTTTTAATCTAATGATAGAAATATTTCTCTTATTAAATGCACTACTACTGCCATTGGGATTGATAACCAAGTGTACAAGAACAACTAAATCATATTTTATTGGATACTCTTCTTTATTTATGACACGAAGCAATAAGACACTAAATACTGGATCTATTCTTACCTTATATATCTTGTTAATTGAATCTTTTTCATTTGAGGCCAGAAGTATAACTGTCAAGATCCAAAATTCGCTAGTCGTGATGACACCTAACCCAACCCGCTAGCTAAGCCAACTAATAACTATCATATTTTAATAATCTTAATAAGTCAATTAAACAGAATAAATTATCTGAATCTATTACATCTCCCAAGGACTGGTAGTACAAATCATGAGCTTCTAAGAATAGAGTTTACAAGCGGAAATGAAATAAATGCATAGTCTGTTTGAAAAGTACATAAACAACACAATTTGATCTAAGGCTACCCCAAACAACAGAGGCAGTTGCAACATGGACGCGGGTACATCTTCAAATGCAACAACCATCGAACACGGTGATGCCGCATCCAATATCTGCACGCAATATGCAGAAGTGTAGTATCAGTACAACCGACCCCATGTACTGATTAAGTTACAAACCTAACTTCAGGTTGAAAGCAGTGAGGAGATATCACAAGGTCGGCTCTCAAACCGATATTCTATAACAGTTCACATCTGCATAGTACAAGCTGTAAAGAGGCATCTCAGAAGAAAAAAAGGATCAACCCGTTCACAATTTCAGAAAAATAGGCATGCTTTTCAAATAATTTAGTGAAACTCAGTTCTTTTGCCGAAAATGCCAAAAATAGAGGTAAGTTTGAAAACTGTGATTTTTCTCAAAATCCTTTCAACAATAAGTAAGAAGTTTCATTTTCTTTTTCAAATATCAAGTTCAAAAACACCTCGTTGTACCCACATACAAATGTATGTAAAAATTCATGAATGACGTGATACTATATAACATGAGGAAAAATGCATTTCTATGCATGTATGTCAAATGTGCATATCAAATGCGATGCAACTCAGTGATAAAACCATATGCAAGCTCTCAGAGAATCAATTCACTCAGTCCTCCCAGCCACTCATATACAACCCCTCGGGCAATCATCACTCATATACATCCCCTCGGGAAATCATCACTCAGTAGGTACCTGCACTCACTCGGGGTGTGTACAGACTCCGTAGGGGCTCCTACAGCCCAAACGCTATATCAAGCCAATCATGGCATAAATCAATGAGGCCCTCGGCCTATATCAAACATGTTGCGGCGTGTAGCCCGCTTCCAAAAATAAACATGTTGCGGCGTGCAGCTCGATCCCATAAATAAACATCACAATCAGGCCCTCAGCCTCACTCAGTTATCAATCTCTCCAGTCTCTCTCTCTTTCGGGCTCATAATGTCATGAAACCAACCTAAAAAAGATGATATGATGTATCAATGAATAACAACAGAGACTGAGATATGATCTGCATATGGGTGCGTATGACTGAGTACATACAATAATGAAAGCATATAACTCAACAGCAGAATTGACCTCAGTGGGTCCCAATAGTACCAACATAAGTCTAAACATGACATCTAGCATGATTGACAACTCAATTACCATATCACATGGTGGAGACACAGATAACAACAAGATAGGGACACCATGGGAACCACAAAGTCCCAATTCACAAGGTCCACGCCCACACGCTTGTCACCTAGCATGTGCGTCACCTCAATATCAGTCACATAACACGTATTGCGAGGTTTCATACCCTCAACACTTAGTTTAGAAGAGTTACTTACCTTGAACGAACCAATACTACTGCCGAGCAGGCCAAACGATGCTCCAGAGATGCCATCTCGTGCGTTTCGGCTTCCAAACGGCTCGAAACTGGCCAACAACAATTCAAATACATCAAACAATGCTAAAGGAACCAATCCCGATCATAAAAGATCAAATCTTAAATTAGAGCCCGAAATCAGCCCAAACGCCCAGTCCGGGCCCGCACCACGGAACCCGACAGAACTCACAAAATCTGACAACTCATTCAGTTACGAGTCCAACCATACTAGTTTCACTCAAATTCGACTCCAATTCGATGTTTAAAACTCAAAAATCGTATTATGAAACTTTAGGCCAAAACCCCTAATTTCCTCCTTAGAAATCATCAACCAAAAGCTAAAATCGAAGATAGATTCATGGAATATAATCTAAACCGAGTAGAGAACACTTAACCCAATTCTTGCGATGAAATTTGCTCCAAAATCGCCTCAATCCGAGGTTGGATATGTCAAAATGAAGACAAAATTTCAAACTCTTGTATTTATCATTCTTCCCAGCACTTCCGCATATGCGGTCAAATTTTCACATCTGCGACCACACTCACCAGCCGACCCCCTCGCACCTGCGGAACAATTTTCGTTCATGCGCACCCGCAGGTTCGATATTTCCTCAGCATCTGCGATGATCTCCATCCATGACTTCTTGCACACCTGTGACACATGGCTCGCACCTGCGGCCATCGCACATGCGCAATACCAATCGCAGGTGTGGAACACCAGAACCAGCAACTACAAATACTGAAGAAATGATCCGAAATCAATATGAAACATACTAGAGCCCCTCGAGACCCCGTCCAATCATACCACAAGTCACATAACCTAACACGGACCTACTCGAGGCCTCAAACACACATAACAACATCGAAGCGATGAATCATACCTCAATTCGAACCCAATGAACTTCAAACTTTCAAATTTCCAAAACACGCTCTGAAACATATCAAATCATCCCGGAATGAACTCAAAAGTTGCACACAAGTCCCAAATGACATGACGAATATATTCCAAATCCCGAAACCATAATCCGAATCTGATATCTTCAAAGTCAATTTCCGGTCAAACTTATGAATTTCCCAAGCCTTCAAATCTCCAATTTTTGCCAATTAGTGTCAAAACCTTCTAGAAATATCCAAATGCAGATCCGGGCATATTCACGAGTCCAAAATCAATCTCTGGACCTAACGGAACCATCGAAACTCCGTTCTGGGGTCAAATTCTCAAAAAGTCCAACTTGGTCAACCTTTTCCAATTTGAAGCTTCTAGTTGAGAATCATTTTTCTAAATCAATTCCGAATAACCTAAAAATAAAAAGGGACGGTTCGCATAAGTCATAATACATCATACGGAGCTACTCATGCCCTCAAACTACCAAGCGAAGTGCAAATTCTCAAAATGACTGGTCGGGCCATTTCATCCTCCCCCACTTAAATATACGTTCGTCCTCGAACGTGTCCAGAGTTATTCCAAGAACCATCAAAATCGCCGTGTAACCTTACCATGTACATAACTGGGGGTGATCCCACGTCACCCTATCCCATACTGGTCTGATAACATAACATAACTGAAACTTCCTACTTCAACTTGGCCCATAAGCCTAGAATCCAATTTCTACATCTGATATTTCTATAATATCAGAATCTCGCATCAACACACTTTATAAGTCCGAACAAGCTGTATCAAGCCATAGTCATAACCCAAGTTGAAATCACATGATATACCACATAATTCAAAAAATCATAGCGATAATTTCTAATCAAAGTAGTTTTTCAACAACCCAATGCCGGTAATACATCTCTTATCAAACAAAGCCTTGTCCTAACACCTTCATATACTGCCAATGACAAAAGAAACACGTGAAAACCCATAACCATTCGTCGGATCAACAAGTTGTGGAACTCCCTCTCCTTCGATAGGAACTATAGAAAATTTTCTAAGATGATCAGCATCAATATCCTCCCAAATATACCGCAACCAGATCCGATAGCACCCATTCTAGGTCTGATGACCTCATCTCATCCAACACAACAACTCTAGTGACATGACACATGTTGATATCCAACTTTTTCCTCAGATTTATATATATATACTTTCAAAATAGTGCATATGAATCATAATTTGATTTATAAGCATACACAAGATTTTTTTTATAATTTTCCATAATTTTAAAGGCTTTAAACCAATTTATTCATCCATCCTATTATATAAATATTCAATAATTGCCCCCCAAATTATTTTTATTATGATTTAATCATATAAACTTATCATTTATACTAATATGAGATTTTAAATATTTTCAGTGCATTTCTTATAATTACATTTGCATTTTTTAAGGCTAAATTGCACATTTTTGCAATAATAGCCCATATGCATATATAATTATATTATTTATGCAGAAAATTATTTTTTGTATTTTTTTAATGTTAATTAATAATTTTAAATGATTTTAGTGCACAAATGATATTTTATTTATTTATTAAATACTTTTATAAATTATTTATTTATTAAATATTGGGTATTTTAAATCTGGCCCAAAACTTATCTATTTTTCGAACCTAAACTACCCAGACCTTGGACCAATAACCCCAGCCCAATCCTAAGCAACCCAACCCAGTCCAAAACCGACCCAACTCTTCTCAAATCACATACGTTGATCAAAAGTGATCAACGACTCATAACACCTTCCCCTCCTTTCCTTATATCCCCTCACCCTAAGCCCTAATCCCCATATCCCTTCCGCCGCCGCCTTCAAACACTCCTCCCTCTCACAGAAAACCTAGCCGCCTCTCAAAAAACTTCTCCAAATCCGTTTCAAACATGGATTTTTTCATGATTCTCTTACCTTTTGAGTGTTATATCACCATCTTCTACGAATCTATGGCACCGGTTAGTACTTTCCTAAACATGAAAAGTACTACATCTCAGATTCCAGCCATTCCCTCTCTGACCACTTGAATCTGGACATGTATCTCGTCCATATACTTCACGACCACGGCTATATGGGTCCGATTAGCCGAGATTTCGGCCAATCTTCGACTTCTGTCAACTAGGGTTTGAATTTCCCTTTGTTCCTTACCGATTCTTGACTGATATTTTTCCTTTCTGTGTTTGACTACTCTTTTTCCTTATGTTTGATTCTAAATGTTTTTTGATATTTTTGGTATTATTTGTGTGTTTCCTTGTTAATTTACTGAACCCCTTTGATATATGCCTTAAAATCGATTCTAATTGATTCCAGAATATTTGTTTTCCATGTTTATCTGTTTGATTTCTAGGCTATAAACCCCTCCCCATTCCCCTTTAGGACAGACTTTTTAAAAATCACTATAACCTCACTAGATCTATAAGCTTTACTCTGTTATTCCATTCTATACTTTGGTTTTGGCCGGCTGAAATCCAAGGCCATTAAGTTCCCGGTTCTTGCTTCTCATTGATATTCATAATATTGTGTACTTTTGTTCGTTCTTGCATTTTCGTTTAACTGGTAAGTTACTTGACTTTTGAAATTTCATCCTTATGTATCTCTGACTTGCATGTGTTCTTACTTCTGAATCCATGGCTTAATATGTTTCTGGGTTATGTTTAAGCATCACTCTATTAACTTTACATGCGTTTTAAAGTCTTTTTAGCATTTAACTACTCCTAATGCTGCTAATTCTGAGATTATCTACGCCTAACCTGGGTAAATTGAACCTTCCTAAGATTGGCCCAACTAGTGTACTGATTCCTGAATGTTCATGAACATGTTTACTTACTTTGTCCTGAATGTAATGGATGCCTCACATTTGTAGTAACCTGTATTAAGACTTTCATTGTTAGTCATAATTTGCCGCTCTGCTATTGTGTCACTCAACATGCTCACTCGATCCCATAACTCTTTAAATATTTTCTTGTGATTTAGAACAATTGTCTCAGCATGTTTGAATTATTACTTTGCGATGTTAGAATAAATCTTTGATACAACTGGATCTTCCTTAGTAATTAGGTCATTGTGGCAATGCTTGACTGCCTATATATTCTACTTGACATGAGCTTACCTTCCACTCTGCTCAGAATCTCTGTAGTGATAGTCTTGCATATGTTATGTGTCAAAGGTTGTGATTGTGATTTTGCCCTTCTGCCAACATGATGCCTTGTTCTTTCTATGATCACTTGGCTCATCACAATGCTGTCTTGTTTCTTGATAATAATACTAAGGTGTGTACTTAGCATAATTCAACCATGTTACAACTTGTTTAGTGTTGTGCACCTGTGCATAATAATCTTTGTCAATCCTGCAAACATGTTCTTTCCTTAATTTTTCAGTATGTGACTGCCTCTATGCTAAGTGTTGAACCTAAGCTTGTTTTTAAAATTCTGCGACTTGTTCGATTGTTTGCTGTATAGGATTCTGTTACATGCTACCTGAATCTGCAAATTTAGATACCATGCCTATAGGATCTAAATTCAGTCTCTATTATGACTATAGAAATCCTGCCTATAGGGTCTCAAATAAGTCTTAAT
This sequence comes from Nicotiana paniculata, assembly GCA_005239505.1. Taxonomy (NCBI): domain Eukaryota; kingdom Viridiplantae; phylum Streptophyta; class Magnoliopsida; order Solanales; family Solanaceae; genus Nicotiana; species Nicotiana paniculata. The sequence continues at coordinate 107,867 of ML365333.1, forward strand.
TATTATCCTGCTCGTTTCTTTCAAGTGCTAATGTTGAACTTTCGACACTGTGCTAATTATCATTATTAGAAAGCATGCCTATAGGACTCGACCAAGCAGTTCTGAATAAATTCCCGTGATTACCATGGTTAGTTACTGCGTGAATCACATAGATATCATGCATATAGGTTTAACCTCTTATACTTATCAGTAGGCAACTGCGTAGTCATTCAGAAATCAAAAAGTGGCTTCTACATATAAAATTGTCTGCCCATTAAAATTCAGAATCACATAGAGATCATGCCTATAGGATTCAATAACTTTAACTTGTCTAAAATCTGCAACTGTCAAATGTTAATTGGTTTGCGTGCGTTAGTTGTCTAAGTGCGGAGGCTAACCTGAGCCCCTATTTGTCTATACATGAAAGTTCAAATTGTTTTGTATGTCACCTAGTTTTATCCTTTTGAGCAACCTGAGTTAAGTCTAGAACCACCCCAAGATAGAGGTCCAAATGCCTCCTGGACCATAGGCATGGGACAGGTAGTGCACACATAGGGTACGATTGATCGGTTCCAACCCTACACCACTATATAGTAGTGAGGAGTGGTCGATGCAGTTTTACCTGATGAGGTCGGGATCGATTTCCACAGGGAGTTAATTTGGTTTAGAATTGGGTATCTAGCTAATCTAGATGTGGGTGTTATTTCTAATTGCACTTCTAAACATTATTGTGATTGATTCTATTCTAATTTTATACTATTGAATGGTAAGAGTAATCTAAGTACAATATTTTTGTGAAAGTTTTCAAGGATTAAAAGGCACTAGGGAAGTGACTTCCACCTAGGTGAGTATCTAATGGGTATCAAGAATTTAGGACAATCATGTTATGATTGGGGTCGTGATATATCATCACACAAAAGTGCTCACTCTATACCTCTCGGTAGTTTGAGTGACTTTGCCCTATTTGGTTTTCTCAAGCCCAAATGGGTGCTAATGCGATGCAAGTGAAATTGGATTAAGTCGGGTATTACTATCTCTAGGTTTAACCCTTTAATTGGGGCTATCAATCTCTTGAATTCACCCCATTCTTTGTTATCCTAATTTTCCTAGACTTAGTCCCTCTTTCTCAAGAAGAACATAAGTCACAAAGGCATGAATCAGTGTTTGCAACCACTAATTCTACAAGTAAAGCATGAATTAGGCTAAATATCACTAACCCATAAACAATTAAGCTAAAAAATTCAAGACCCATTAAATAACCACACTAGGGTTGGGTCACAACCCTAGCTATGGGTCTAGATACTCATGATAATAGCAGAAATCAAAGGTAAAGATGAAATATAAGCCATAATATTCAATTACAAGATGAAAATCTAAAGATTGCAGATAAATCTACTCTAAAATTACTCAAAAGGGTAAAACCTAGTTGTTCACGTGCTCCTTAAAATAAAACTTAACCTAAAAATGTCAAAAAGGTCTATTTATACACAGCTAAAATTTCCAAACAAAAATTCCCCTGCGGAGAATTTGTGGACGCGTAAATCTAACCGTATCCGCGATTGAGCTTTCGAGGCCACGTAATAATGAGCGTGGTCCGCATTTCTTCAATACTGAGCTTCGATTGGGCTAAGTTTCACGGATCGCGTTATTTCACCAGCGTCCGCATGTGCTTCCACCGCAGCCGCGTAATTTGTATGTGGACGCGTTCTTCTATTAAGCATGACTTTCAGGGTCTCTAAACCTCAAGATGCGCTCTTAGAAAAATTCCCTTCGCGTCCGTGGATGATCAATTCGCGGCCGCGTAATTTAGACGCGGGCCGCGTTCTTCATTTGAGCCCAAACTATGAAGTTTCTGAATCTCGAACCCCACTCTCAGCGAAAATACCATCACGGCCACGTCAGAAATTCTGTAGCCACACTTTTCCATCGCGATCAGCGGTTAAACTTGTGCCCAAGTCAGCCTCTTTGAACCTTACTTTCGTGGGCCGCGTATTTGTGGCCGCCTCAACGGTGGTCCTTACGCGGACGCGTATTTCTACCGCTGTCCGCACTCCAGTTCCAGCCTTGGGTTTGTGCAAGTTTGACTCCTTCATGAGTTTATTTTGGTTTCTTTGCCTCATTTTGACCAAACCCTGCAAGCAAGCACATTAAGCTAGTTTTCGGGAATACCTTTACGCATTTTTGACCCAAAAGCAAAGCAAGAGAGAGAAAATAATAGGTTAAAATCCCTAGTTATCAATGGTTTAGAATCAATTAGTATTCTCTAGGTAAATAACTTAAAGATAGTAATCGGGTAGCAGGAGATGATAATTGTGATGACCCAAAAGGTCATCTTGTGTAATTTAGCAGAAACTGTATTTCGAGGCCTCGAAAGCCTCTGTTAATCTCACCTCGATATGTGTGCGTATCCCGGGCGTGTAGCCGGGAAGCTTTTATGTGAAAACTTGATGAAAGTTGATTTCATAATGATTAATTGATTAAAGTTGACTTTGGTCAACATTTCTGGTAAACGAACCCGGACCCGATTTGACGGTCCCGGACGGTCCGTAGAAAAATATGGGACTTGGGCGTAAGCCCGGAATCGAATTACGAGGTCCCAAGCCCGAGAAATGAATTTTTAAAGAAAATTATTTTCTGAAAATAATAAAGAATTTTGAAAATGATAATTAATGTGAAAACCGTGTTGCCGGGCCCGTAATATGGTTCCAGAGCCTGGAACAGGTTGAATATATGTTATGTGAGTTATCTGTGAAATTTGGTGTAAAACGGATTTGAAATGTCGAGTTTCGGATCAAAATCGGAATAATTAAGCCTTATGAAGTTTTGAGAAAATTCTAGGAGATTTGAGGTTTAATTCCTTGTTTTTGAGGATATTTTGGTGATTTAAATGCTTGAATAAGTCCGTAGGATGATTTGGGAGTCATGTGTGTTTTTGGTTTGGAGACCCAAGGGCTCGGGTGAGTTTCGGGTAGTTAACGGAGTGTATAAAGTAGAACAATTTGGTGTTTTTGATGTTCCGCTGGTGTCTGGTGTAACACCCTTCGCGAACGCGGCCAAGGGCCTGCGAACGCGAAGGGTAATCATCTTCGCCTGGGTTTTTACTCTACGCGAACCCGTAGAGGGAGACGCGAACGCGGAGCACTAGACGGTGCTTCTACGCGAACGCGTCCCCAGGGGTGCGAACACGTAGTGTTAGTCTGGGGGGCTGGGTAGGTTGTTCTTCGCGAACGCGGACCTAGGCTCGCGAACGCATAGGTCAGGACTGCCAACCCTTCGCATACGTGGCCCTAGGCTCGCGAACGCGAAGGATAATTTTTTTCCCAGTGATTTTTAAAGCTTAAAAAACAGAATGCATTCAGGATTTCCTCATTTCCATCACTCTCTTCTTCCTCAAACCCCCATTGACGACCTCCAAGATAATTCTCCTCCATAACCAATTGGGTAAGTGACTTCAACTCCAATTTCTTCCATTTTTCCTTCATCAAGACTAGAATCTAGGCCTAGAATCTTAAAAACAAAGTAGAAATTAGGGGATTTGGGTAGAGTTAGGGATTATGGGACTTTGGGGAATTCAACCTTAATTTGGGGTCGGATTTCAAAACAAATCATATATTTGAAATCGTGGGGGTATGGGTGATCGGTTTTTGGTCCGAGCCTCTTGTTTGGACCAAGCGGGCCCGGGGTCGAATTTTGGTATTTTTGGAAGAATGCTTGGAAATGGGTAATTAGGCTATGGAATTGATTTATTGAGTCATTATTGATATACTTGAGTTAATTATGTCTAGATAATACCATTCCAGAGTTGAATTCTAAAGGAAAGGGGTGTTAGAGGGTTGATTGCTATATTTTGGACCCGAGGTAAGTGTCTTGCCTAACTTTGGTGAGGGAATAGGTATCTCATGCTATGTGCTAAGTGTTTGTCATGTCCAATGCATAAGTGAGGTGACGAATACCTATGCATTGTGTGTCAAGCATGCCCGTGAGTCCATTTTTGATGAAATTCTTGTCCTTACTTCCATATCCTTTGTATTATGAATTTATCTCTACTTGGAAGTTGATTGTTGTTGATAATCCTCGTTTATGAACTCGTGATGTAATGGTCCTATTGATGACCCAACTGTAAAGGATATACTTGAAAGGGTTGGTTATAGCTGAGACCCTTGCAGGGCAATTTGTTGTGATAATGATTGATATTTTCCCCTTGCCGGGTGATCATGATTTGTGATTCCAATATGCTGCATTCCTTGCCATTTTGATAATTGTCATTGCATTGGTGAGGAAGAGTGTATAGCGCGAAGGGTGATGTCGTGCCATGATTTACATTGATTATATCATACAACACATAGTGAGGAAGAGAGTAAAAGCACGAAGGGTGATGTCGTGCCATGATTTACATTGATTATACCATACACTGCATAGTTAGGAAGAGATTAAAAGCATGTAGGGTTCCATGATTTACATTTATTACATCATACATTTCATAGTGAGGAAGAGAGTAAAAGCACGAAGGGTGATGTCGTGCCATGATTTACATTGATTATACCATACACTGCATAGTTAGGAAGAGATTAAAAGCATGAAGGGTTCCATGATTTACATTTATTACATCATACATTTCATAGTGAGGAAGAGAGTAAAAACACGAAGGGTGATGTCGTGCCATGATTTACATTTAAAAGCACGAAGGTTGATGTCGTGCCATGATTACATTACCATACATGATACATTGCATCATGAGGAAGAGAGTAAAAGCACGAAGGGTGATATCGTGCCATGAATCATGTTATCTTACATCGTACATTGCATTGTGAGGAAGAGAGTAAAAGCACGAAGGGGTGATGTCGTGCCATTTATTATATTTTTGGCATTATATTTGTTTCATTAGCATGTTTCTGATAAATTGCCTACTTTTCTGTTCCTATGTGCTTAATTAACTGCTCTATTTCACATGTTACCCCATTGTCTGTTCCTGTATTCCCCTATGTAATTGTTTATCTCTTGCCTTGTTGTTCCACGATATATGTTGTAGAATATGACAGGTTAACGTTTGTTGTCAAGTCTAGCCTCGTCACTACTTCAGCCGAGGTTAGGATCGGCACTTACTCAGTACGTGGAGTCGGTTGTACTGATGCTACACTCCACATCTTATTGTTGTGCAGATCCCCCACACGGACCCAGTGGACAGCGTTGAGGGAGTCTCCTTCCGTTCACCTTAGAGGCTTCAAGGTATACCCGTTGGCGTTCGTGGGCCTTGGCGTCTCTACTATCCCTAGTTCTTCATTTCTGTCTTGTTTTCTTCTAGTTTTTCAGAGACAGTCATGTATTTCTTTTCAGATTTTGTATTTAGCATTCCTATAGACAAATCGTGAGTTTGTGACTCCAGGTTTTGGTAGATTATTGCAACGTTGTATTATGTTATCTTTACTTAGCTTTAAACCTTATTTATTTCCACTGTTAAGTTGTGAACTATTTTTAGCTTATTCTGTTAATTCGGTGTTATCATGTTAGTTTAATTGTACACGTTTGCTTGTCTAGCGGGTTCAACGTTAGACGCCATCACGGCCCGATAGTGGGATTTCGGAGCGTGACAAGTTGGTATCAGAGCTCTAGGTTGCTTAGGTCTCACAACTGACGGACAACTTGGTAGAGTCTGAGGGATCGGTACGGAGACGTCTGTATTTATCCCCTAGAGGCTGCAAAGTTAGGATGACTCCTCATTTCTTTTCATCTCTGTCGTGCGATATGAATTTTGAGTGCTGATTGAGTTTCTATTCTAATCTCTCGCAGATGGCGAGGACGCGTGCTTCCCTTGGTTCCGCTCAGCAGCCCGACACTCCTGCTACAGCTCCTACGAGGGGTCGAGGTAGAGGCCGAGGCCGTGCTAGAGGCCGAGGCCGGGCTCAGCCTAGAGCAATAGCCCCAGTGGAGGACCCTCAGGTTGAGTCTGACAAGGAGGTCCCAGTTCCGACAGTCCCAGTTAGACCAACTCAGGTCCCAGAGGGGTTCATAGCTACCCAGTGCTTCAGGACGCTCTTTTCCGTCTAGTCGGACTCATGGAGAGTATAGCACAAGCGGGTCTTCTTCCTACAGCACCAGCCGTCTCTCAGGCTGGGGGAGGTACCCAGACTCCTGCCACCCGCACGCCAGAGCAGCTAGCTCCACAGTTTCAGACTCCGACACCTCAGCCAGCCAGAGTAGCTCAGTCGGGTATTGCAGCACCAGTAGCAGAAGGAGAAGCTATGTTAGTGGATGCCTTGTGGAGGCTGGACAGGTTCACTAAGTTATTCACTGCTACTTTTATTGGTTCACCATCAAAGGATTCCCAGGATTATTTGGACAGTTGCCATGAGGTTATTCGGAACATGGGTATAGTGGAGTCCAACGGAGTTCACTTCGCTGCTTTTCGGTTATCTAGCGCAGCCAAGAGTTGGTGGAGAGACTATTGCTTAGCCAGACCAGCTGGGTCTGCACCTTTGACTTGGACTCAGTTCTCAGAGGTATTCTTGGGGAAGTTCCTTCCCATTACTCAGAGAGAGGACCTTCGGAGGCAGTTTNACAGTCAATCAGTACGAGACCAGGTTCATCACTCTAGCCCGACATGCTCTTATGATACTTCCTACTGATCGGGAGAGGGTTCGGAGATTTATTGAGGGATTGGCCCAGCCTATCAAACTTCAGATGGCTAGAGAGTCAGGTACTCAGATATCGTTCCAGGATGCGGCCAATGTGGCCAGGAGGATTGAGATGATTATGTCACAGGGTGGTGGTCAGGGGGCTGACAAGAGGCCCCGTCATTTTGGCCGTTTCAGTGGAGCCTTGATCACGCTCAACTATGTCTTCTATAAAGACTAAACGGGCGTTGCAAATATAAATCTG
>MDKI01023083.1:0-81454 GCA_005239505.1 Nicotiana paniculata
AAATATCTGAGAAGTAAGTTCACCAACGGGGGAAACCATAGCCTTAGACCTTTATCATAATTTGTTACGACACATTGTTAGTAATCGTTAGTTATTATTATTGTCAGTAGAACTAGTAAAACATCATCAATTTATATTCAAAAAGTCTTGAGAGAATTGATTGAGTAAACGTTGCGTATTCTAAAGACTTGATTGATACGTTAATTCCCTGGGAGATCGACTCTGAGCATAATACCCCGAATTATATTTGCAACGTCCGCTTAGTATTTTATTAGACATAGTTGAGCGTGATCAAGTACACTTCGTACAGGCATACACCTTAGCATCTCATGCATATCAATCTATGAGTATGTAATTTGATATCCATTGTTCATGTACATGTATATATATATATATATATATATATATATATATATTCTTTCTGTGTGATATGGAGTGGACTGATAGCACGCGAGTTGTCTGTGCGAATCCAAGTTACGATAACACGTGAGTTGTCTTTGCCGTTATTATTATTGGCACGTGCGTCTCTCGTGATGTTGTTATTATTGGCTCGTTAGTTGTCCGTGCAACGTGTGGATAAGGATCTGTGCCCCTAGGGTCACCCCCTCATTTTCTATCTTCATGGTGTACACACATGTTGTGAGAACTGACAGGTTTCTGGTTGATGTGGATTTCAGTAAAGTTGATCATTGGCGGACTTTGCATATTTTCTCTATTTGAAAACTCCTTGTATGTATACATAATTTTTCTTATATATTCTCTGTATGCTAGTTTTGGTATGTATACATGTCTTTATGCATCATTTTCTTATGTGCTACCTTACTTGATGGGATGAGACACGGTACATATCTTCTCTGTATGTGAATCCGTGTGACTTGACTTGTTTAATCACACATACCCTCTCTATATGCATTTGTTTTTTGAATAATTGTTGTTTCACACATATCTTCTCTGCATGCAATTGTGGAAGGATTATTTTATATTTTACGCATATCTTCTCTATATGCATGTTTGATGATTTAATAATATTGGACGCATATATTCTCTATATGCTCGATTGTTAACTGATACAGGACTTAGCACATCATTTCTTTGTGCACCGATGTGGTTTATATGTGTTTTATGAGTAGATGGCACCATTGGTGTGTACTTATGAAATTCAGGAACTGAATAGGGTATTAGTGAGTATCATTAATAATTCTTCTCATTATTACCTCGCCGAGATTAATTATAATATTTGTTGAGCATATGGGGTCGGTTGTACTCATACAATACTTCTTCATCTTGCATGTAGATTTTGGAGTTGAGCTGTTGTGCATGATGGAAGGTGGAATTGAAGCTGTACTTGCTTTCCCGATATAGCTACCACTTGTCTTTCATAGCTTTGGATTAATACTCTGTTTATGTATATTTCAAACAGATATTGTATTTATTTTCGTACCAACTTTGTAAATATAAATCTTAGTGTCTTATGATTTATACTGCCAACCCTTCGGATGGTGTATGGAATTTAGCTAGTTTATTTCAGTTAATAATGATCTTTTATTTGAGTTACATCATTCTATCTTTGGCTTACCCACCATACTGGGGTTAGGTGTCATTACGACTAGGTGAGTTTTGGGCCGTGACACCTTCAAGCATCAATCAACTCCCGGTCAACCGTATGAACCTTCCAAACATAATTTTCAACTTTCGCCAAATAGAGTCAAATCAACCTAGGAAGCCCCAAATCCTAATCTGGATATAAGCTTCCAAAATGAGACAAAGTATCTCAAATTCCTCTCAAACTTTCCCGTGACCAAACCAACCATCCATGCAAGTCATTAAATAGCAAACACATATACAATTAGAAACATCAAACAGGAAAACTGGGTTCAAATATGCAAAATGACTGGCTAGGTCGTTATAGATGTTGAAACATAGGAGATGCTCCCAATATCGCGTAGGAAAGACAATAGAAATATCAGAATAATACTTCAAGTTTTATAGCAGTAAGAGTAAATGAAAGAAGGAAATACTTTCCTAAATGCCGCTATAGCCTCCCGTATATGGAACTCTACATATCTATAAATAAGACACTGGTCATAACTCGTAAGACCTATGAATCTTGTGCTCTCAAAAATATTGTAGAATAAAGTGGATTCTCTCTCCTTGAAGTGTCCTTTTGTTTATGCATTTTTGGGTCAAACATGCCAAAATATAGCCTGCTGCATCTCACCATGCCTCGCATGGCGTCCCATGGAAAGAGGGATTTTGAGGGACTTGATATTTTACACTTACGCCCCATATTTAGCATGTTGCGTCGTGCTACACGTCACGGAGCATGTCACAATAAGAGATTTTTGCAGAACCAAATTGTTGCATTGTTATGCTTTAGTAAAAAGGTGATAACTTTTTGTAGGAAATTTCAATAGGCAAACAGTTTGAAACATTGAAAACTAGCCTCAAAGAGCTTTTATTTGATGTATATAGCTCATAGCTCACTTAGTTATGATATGGGAGATATTAAAGTTTGAAATTCGGTCATAACTATGATTGTCTTCTCTCCATAAATATTTTCAGTTTGTTCCTTACCATCTCTCCACTCTTCTAAAAATTTGTACCATCTTTGAAGCATAATCTTTAGATATTATACACTTCCAAAAAAAATTGGACATCCGCGTATCTAACATAGAGCCTGCATGAATGAGGACGTAATACACTTAGCAAATATTTTTTGGGGCATTACAAAAAAATTCAGATGAGAAGAATTAACAACTCGTGTTATAGATAAATAAAAAGAAGTTTACTCTAAATCACTACAAATCTGCTATCTATAATTATTCTGTGTACGTTCGTGAAAAGGCAAATGCATTCTTTAACAATAACCTTCTGCTAATTAAGTCTTGTGGACTGAAAATAAAATGGATCTCAAAATGTCTATCATGTAAGTGAACTATTTAACAAAATCAGTGGCGGATCCAGGATTTTATGATCGTAGGTGTTGATCTTCTAGTTGCTGACACGAAAACATAAAATAAAGAAGATAAAACTAAACGAAAAAGTGAACCAAAAAAGTATTAGAAAAAGAACAAACGAAGAAGACGAAAATTTGTATTGGAGAAGATGAATAAAAAATCAGTGAGAAGGGGTAAGAAAAAATAAGAAGCTCTAAGTTAAAACCAAGGGAAAAAAAGAGCATTGTAATGGTAGAAAAAAGAGGACGCGAGGTCTCTAAGTTTGTGGAGAATCAAACTTGCGTGCTTGCCCTAGCATGAGGCATTCAAATCCGTCTTCGAACCAAAGTACCCAACTACCATTTTGTTTAAAATGGGTGCTACTAAATTTATATATAGATTTTATAACAAATTTCTATATAAGCATATACGGTTCGCGTCGAGGTTAATGGGTGCTAGAGCACCCAAAACACTACATGTAAATCCGCCCCTGAACAAAACGAAGGAAATATATTACCGGTGATTCTTGTGCTCCCTCAGACAGCGAAGTCACAACTTCACCACTTTTTGCTATGATAGGGGAAATACATCGCCCTCTTATTTTTGTGAATATCAATAAGCATTCGACTATTATTGTCTTAACTTAGAATATACTGTCTATCTTTTACATTTAGGTGATCTAAATGAGGTTAGACAGAAGGAAAAAAAAAAGAAAAAAGAAAAAAAAAAAGAGGAGGCTAATTACTAGATAGCTTGAAATTCCAAGGATTTAGTTTGTAGTGGAATGAGTAGAACCCTTTCTAAAACATGGTTAAAGCGGAGGTAAGGGTTTATTCCTCAACCAATACATGGTTAGATATTCGGTCAAACAAAAGCAGTGGTTGATAGTGTATGTAAAACTCTACTGATATGTTAATACTCTCTTCGTTTTAATTTATCGTGAATTTATTTGACCGGACACGTAATTTAAAAAAAAGAGAATTTTTTTGAATTTGTAATATAAAATGAGGTACATATATTTTGTAGCTATAAATTATTGTATAAAGATAATTTTTTTTCTAAATAAAGAAACTGATTATTCTTTTTTACACGAATTAAAACGAAAATAAGTTCACATAAACAGATTGAGCAAGAGATATTAGTTATTGACATACGACATAACGGTAGAGGTTTCCTTAATACCTATCGGTTGGTTTAAATTAAATATGATAATTTATTTCAAACCGGAGATCTCATCTTGGGTGGACCGTAAATTTCCTTGAAAAGACTACCCCATCGTCTCATTGTACATGATACTAATCTTTTGTTAGTTCATTTTTAAAAATGTTAGCTTTTTAAATTTGAGAAATATTACAACTTAAATTTCTCATTTTATCATTAATATTTAATTTTATAGTCACATAAATAATATAATATGTTAAAAATCATAAGTTTCAAAACTTTTATATTAATACAAATATTATGACATGTTTAACCACAAGTTTCAAGACTTTTTGTTTTCCTAAATTTCATACCTAGTTGAATTATATCCCCATAAATTAAAACAGAAGGAGTATCTTTTATTAACTAAAAAATAAAATAAAATAACATTTCCTTAAAGACTACGGAGTATTTATTAATTAACTCTTCCCTACTAGTGTTAACACCGTTTTAATAAAACATATTGCCGTACTCGTTCTGACCAATAACTGTACTGCAGTACAGACTTTTAAAACTCAATTAGAAAGCCAAATGTGAACACAACATTAAATAACCATGTAGTAGTACTAATATGAGATCAGTCAGAATGGAGAAATAAACAATCAATTCTCAAAGATTGAAAAATAACTATTCGATTGCAAAGTACGGATCATGAGTATTATAGCATGATTTTAAAAAAGCAGAATACAATATTTAATCCGAACATTTAAATACCTGGATCATGTTACTTAAGCAATACTATGGGCTCATATTCTTTTTCTCATGCAAACTGCGAGAGTAGATACAAAAGTATCGGCAAAACAATCTTTATCGCCAATCATTGAAAATTCCCTGTATTATTAGAAAGTAGAATGTGTACGCGAAAAATCAATGAATTGGGGTGTCGTTCGAAGAATGAATTCGAGATCAATTGAGCCACGCTCATTGATAATGGGATCATTGGTATCGGCTCTACTAAGGAGTCAACTGTCACGAACCAAACCCCACCGATTGTTATGACGCCTAACCTATTCGCTTAACAAGCCAATAAATAGAAAACAATTATAATATAATAATAAATTACAGAATTAATGAAACTAAAGTCAAAGATCCATGATTAGAAATCAAATCAATACATAATCCCCTAGAAACTGGTAATACTAAGTCATGGGCTCTAACATATGGGTACAAATCTGAAAATGCGATGTACTATCTTAATCAAATACAGTAATAAAAATGATAGAAGGAGATACTAGGGACTGTGATCAAGATGCAACTCTACCTCAGGCCTCCACAGTAGCAGCAACAATCTCCGAAGCTCATCTCAATCCAACTCCCTAATCTGCACAATTAAGTGCAGTGTATATTATGAGTACCATCATCCTCATGTACTCAACGAGTATCACGACTAACCTCGGTAAGGTTGTTGTGAAAGAGGTTAATGATACTCACTAATCAACTTGTAGAATTATGAACAAGTATGTACACAATAACAGTAACGAAAACTAGGTATAGAGTACAGGTAAGCCCAATAGTGCATATAGAGAAGATATACATGTATAGCAATTCAAGACACACAATTCAACATAACCATCAACGACGATTTGCGTGTAATAACTACAATAACTGCACATACAACTCACGTGGTGCACAGACAACAGACGTGTCAATAATCATAATAATCGCATGGACAACTCACGTGCTGCATGAATAACTCAGGTGCCAATAATCACAACAACCACACGGATAACTCATGTGCCAATGATCACAATAACTGTACGGGCAACTCACGTGCTGCCAAACAAACCCAAATCACAGAAAAACATATACAAGAATACATGTATACCATCACAGATATCAAATCATATACTCCTACACCGTGGCAAATAGCATGCTGAAATTTATGCATGTGCAAGTGTACGACTATGGTTCAAATCAGGCTAATATGCCAAACAATATCAGGTATCACGATAAATGGGAGAATCAAGGCCTATACATGGTCTCTAACATGATTCGAGAAATCATGTAGTCATACAAATGATCAGAACATGACTTATAGGAGGCACGTAGTCAAAACAAGACATAATAGAAGACAATGTCTAATCAGGACTAAATCATATATAGCATTCGCATAACGCTAGTCATCTCGCATATATGCTACTTCCGATACATTCCAATTAGCCAAATAACGACACATCCTAAGGGGTATTTTCCTCACGCAATATTAGGCAAGATACTTACATCAAACAAGCCAAATCAATACTCCAAGAACGTCTTTCCCTTCGAAGTCACCTCCAACCGGCTCGAATCTAGCCAAAAACAACTTAATAATGTCAAACAAAGCCATAAGAATCAATTTCAAACAGTACATTTTGAATCTTTAATCAAATCCCCAGAAAGTCAACCCGCCCATATGATAAAACCCCGAGTTAAGGGGTAGATCTCAACTGCCAGTAACCCTAAGGGTCTAAATATGTGATTAGATTCAAAAACCAAGTAAAAGTAGACCTTCAAATCCCCAAATAATCACCCTCCAAAATTATAGCACAAAACCCACATATTTCCCTTTCAAATCTCATAATATATATGTAATAATCCATGGAAAAATTATATAAAACATCAAAAGCAAGTACAAATTACATACACTAAAGGTGGTGATGAAATTCTCCACAAAAATCGCCTCTAGCCTAGCTCTGTAACTCCAAATAATAAAAAATAGACTAAACCCTCAAATTATAACTCTATACCGTGATTTTCGCTTCTGCGACACCGCTTCTATGGATAAACAGTCGCATCTGCACGGTCACTTAAAGTCCCGGCCATCCTCTCCTGTGAAAATAAATCCTCTTCTGCCAAACCACACCTGCGGGTAGGCTTTGCAGGTCCGCAAACACTTCTGCACGAAATCCTCTTCACCTGCGGACTACCTATCCAAGGTCAATTACCACTTCTGTGGATCCCCTTCTGCTTCTATAAGGTTTCGCCTGCCCCACAAGTTCCGCAGGTGCGACACACTAGCACCAGATATGCCAAACAACATCAAATCAATCTGAAACCTATCCGAAACACACCCAAGCCCCGCATGACCCCGTCCAATCGTACCAACAATTCCTTATACCTTACCTAAACCTATCCAAAGTCTTAAAGTACCGTAATTAACAACAAAACCAAGAATCATCGATCTAAACACAAGTAGAACTTCTCTTAATTTCATCAACCTTCAAACATAAATTAAGTGTCCAATTCAAGACAAACCAATTCGACATGAACCCAAACATTGCGCACAAGGTCCAATGACAAAACAGACCTATCCTAAGTCCCAGAACAACAATCTGAACCCAATAGCCTCAAAGTCAATTCCCGGTCAAACTTATGATCTTTTCAAAATTTTAAATTCTCAACCTACAACAGTTAGAGCTAAATCAACATACGAACCTCTAAATCCAAATCCGAACATACGTCTAAGCCCAAAATCAGCATACGAACCTATTGGTACCATCAAAATACGAATCCGTGGTTGTTTATTCAAAAGACAAACCTTGGTCAACTTTTACAACTCAAGCTGCCAAACATCAAACTATGTATTAATTCACCCCAAAACCTTTCTGAAATCGAACAAACAATCCCTGCAAGTCAAAAAACATCAAACAAGTATAGGGCAAATATCAAGGGTAACGGGGCTCAAATACAAACCAAACTGTCTGGACATTACATTTTCCCCTTCTTAAACAATCGTTCGCCCTCTAACGAGTTTAGAGTCGTACCTGATGTGACGAAAAGGTGGGAATATATGCTTCGCATATCATGACCGATATTCCAAGTCGTTTCCTCGATCGTTTGACCTCTCTATTGAACCTTCACTGATGAAATATCTTTTGACCTTAGCTTCTGAACCTACCTATCCAAAATGGCCATCGGCTCCTCGTCATAAGCCATATTCTTATCAAACTGCACCGAGCTAATCCAACACATGTGATTGATCTTCATAATAATTCTTAAGCATGAAGCCATGAAATACCAAATGAACTCTCGACAAATCGGGTGGAAAAGCATGTCTGTAGGCCACCTCACCCACTCTCTCTAATACCTCAAACAGACCAATGTATCAGAGACTCAACTTGCCTTCCCCCTGAACCTCATTATGCCCTTCATGGGCGAAATTCTAAGAAATACCTTCTTACCTACCATGAATTCAAGAACACAAACCATTCCATCAACATAACTCTTTTGCCTGTACTGAATTGTGCGAAGCCTTTCCTGAATCAACTTCACTTTCTCCAATGCATCATGAACTAAGTCGGTGCCCAACAACCTAGCCTTGCCACGCTCAAACCAACCAACTAGAGAACGACATCGCCTCCTATATAATTCTTAATATGATGCCATCTGGATGCTCAACTAATAGATATTCTATGAAAACTTCTCTAATGGAAGAAACTGATCTCTCTAGGCTTCAAAATCTAGGACACAAGCTCTCAACAAATCCTCTAATATTTGAATGGTCCACTCGAACTGCCCATTCGTCTGAGGGTGAAATGTAGTGCTCAATTGAACCTGCATGCCCAACTCACAATGATACCGCTCTCTAAAAGTTTGAAGTAATCTGAATGCCTCGATCTGAGATGATATACACATGCACGCTTTGCAAGTGGACAATCTGTCGGATGTATATCCTAGCAAAATGCTCTAAAGTGTAAGAAGTCATAATCAGAATGAAATGCGCCAACTTGCTCAACCAGTCCACAATGACCCAAATGGAATCAAAACTTCCTCGAGGTCTAGGCAACCCTACCACAAAGTCCATAGTGATACGTTGCCACTTCCACTCTGGTATATCAATCTTCTAAAGTAAACCACCCAATCTCTGGTGCTCATACTTGACTAGCTTACAATTCAAAAATCATGCAACATGTCCAATAATGTCCTTCTTTATCCGTCTCCACCAATAATACTGCCTCAAATCATGATACATCTTCGTATCACATGGATCAATTGAATACCACAAACTATGAACTTTCTAAAGAATCAACTCTCTCAAGTCATTGACCTTGGGAACACAAACTCAACCCTGAAATCGCAATACATAATCACCACCAATTGTCACCACCTCAAACCACTGTCTTACACTATGTCCTTGAGGAAAAACAAATGGGGATCCTCATACTGACGTGCCTTAATGCGCTCAAGCACGTATGACTATTGGAGAACACAAGTGAGAACTCTCCTCCGCTCTGAAATATCCAATCTCACCAACCTATTGGCCAACTCCTAAACATCCATAGCTAAAGGCCTCTCCACGGCTGGAATGAATGCTAAACTCCACATACTCTCTGCCTTTCTGCTCAAGGCATCTACTATCATCTTAACCTTCCCAGATAGTAAAGAATTGCGACATCATATTATTCAGCAGCTCCAACCATCTCCTATGCCTCAAATTCAAATCATTATGTTTAAACAAACACTGGAGACTCTGGTGATATGTATACACCTCAAAAGATACGCCATGTAGGTAATTCCTCCAAATCATGAGTTTGTGTACAATAGAAGCTAACTCCAAATCATTTACCAAATAGTTCTTCTTAAGGGGTTTCAACTGACGTGATGCATAGCAAATCACCATACCATCCTGCATCAACACTCATGCAACATCATTATACGAAACATCACAAAATAACACATACAACTCCGATCCTACATGCAATACAAAAACTTGGGTTGTAGTGAAAGTAGTATTGAGCTTCTGAAAATTCCTCACACTCGTCCGACCAATATGAATAAGGCACCATTATGGGTCAATTTGATTAATGGAGCTGCAACAGATGAGAATCCCTCCACAAAACTCGGATAATAACCAGCCAACCTGAAGAAACTCCTAATCTCTGTGACGGTAGAAGGTTTGGGCCAACTTTGAACTGCCTCAATCTTCTTCATGTCCACCATTATCCCATCACTAGATACCATATGACCCAAGAATGCCACAGAATCCACCCAAAACTTGCACTTGGAGAACTTTGCATACAACTTCTTCTCCCTTAAAATTTGAAGCACAATCCTCAAATGTGTCTCATGTTCCTCCTTACTACGAGAAAATACCAAGGTATCATCAATGGACACAATATTAAAGGAATCCAAATAAGGTTGGAACACACTGTTCATCAAATGCATAAATATTTTTGAGCATTAGTCAAGCCAAAAGACATCACCTAGAAGTCATAATGATTATAACGAGTCCCGAAAGCCGTCTTAGGAATATACGAGGTCCTAATCTTAAGCCGATGATGGCACAATATCAAGTCAATCTTGGAGAACACTCTATCATCCTGAAGCTGATCAAATGAATCATCAATGTGTGACAATGGATAGTTGTTCTCGATTGTAACCTTTTTCAACTGCATGTAGTCGATACACTTTCTAATGGAGCAATCGTTCTTCTTCACAAATAATACCAGTGTACCCCAAGCTAATTCAAATTAGCAACAATTTCACAATGCCTAACTTGGGCAATTAAGGAATTAAAATCCTAAAACATGATCTCTAGCATGAAACATAAACTCATATAAACAAAGAAAGTAAAATAACATAAAGTGATAAAAGCAACTTTGGATCAAGTCCGGTCATAAATCTCACATACGGCTACATACACACTCCTCACATGTATGTGTCATTCACACAAATCACATATAAGCAACTAAGCCAAATCCTAAGGGGTAATTTCCTCCACACAAGGTTAGGAAAGGTACTTACCTCAAACAAGCTAAGTGAATACTCTAAGAAGCCCTTCCCACATGAATCACCCTATGGATGACTCTAATCCAAACAAAACAACTTAATAATATCAATAAAAGTCATAGTAATCAAGACCAAACGATAGGGCTACAATCTTGGTTCAATTATGCAAAGTCAATCCAAAAGGTCAACCCCAAGCCCGCACACCGGAACCCGAAGATGTTCACATTTTGAACACCCATAATCTTCCAAGTCCAAATGTATGATTAGATTAAAAAATCGAGTCCAAATCAGTATTCAAAACCTCAAAATACACTTTCTTATCTTTCAAGCCAAAACCATCTTTTCTCATAATTTAGAGAAAATATAAATTATAGATTCAAGTAGAAATCACAGATCTCAGATAGTAATCCATACCCCAATGTTATAGATGAGATCTCCTTCAAAAATCTTGACTTAAATAGAAAAGGCTGAAATTTCATTTGAGGATGCGCCTGGGTTCACGCAACGCGTGCTCATAAGGCAAGCTTCTGCAACCTGATTCCCAAATTTTATACAATTTAACCATTCCAAAGCCTCTCTTGAACACCCCGAAACTCACTCGGCCCCTCGGAACCCCGTTCGAAAATGCCAACAATTCCCAAAGCATAAGTTGAGCCTAATAGAGGACTTAAATCAAATAAAACAATATTAAAATCACGAATTGCACTTCAATTCAAGCCTAAAGAACTAATCCTAATTTTTTGAAATTCAAAACTTAGGCCGAACATGTATAAACACCTCGGCATGACATCAAATTTTTGATGCAATTCCCAAATGACACAATGGACCTACTCCAACTACTTCAACCATATTCCAAATCCGATATAACAAATGTCAACTCTCGGTCATACCTACAACTTTCCAAACCTTCAACTTTCCATTTTTTTGTCAATTCAAGCCAAAACAACCTAGGAACCTTCAATTCCAAATTCGGAGACGAGCCTAAGTCCTAAATCATCATACAAATCTATTTTATCTATAAAAATACCATTCCGGATTATTATACACAAAAGCCAAACTCCAGTAAACTCTTACAACTTAAGCCTCCAAGCAAGGGACTAAGTGTCCCAAATAAATCCAAAACCTCCCCAAAACAAAACCAATTGTCCCCGCAACTCATGTGACCACAATTACACATATGTAAAGCATTTAATAAGGGAAATAAGGATAAAATACTCAAAATAATTGGTCGGGTCGTTACACAATCACGTTAGGCGCCATCATACCTTCGTTGTAATTTTTAGGTCGTGACAAGTTGGTATCAGAGCTCTAGGTTCTATAGGTCTCAAAAGTCACAAGAAAATCGAGTTGAGTCTTTCATCGGTGCAGAATCAACATTCTTTATCTGCAAGAATCTATAGGGATTTAGGAAACTTCCCTTTCTTTCATCCTCATCGTGCGTTGATTATTATCTTGAATCTAATTTTTTCTCTTCTATCCTCTCACAGATGATGAAAATATGCATATTAGCAGCAGTGGAAATTATTGGACATGCAATACCACTGGTTGTAGCCAGGATAGACAAAGTTCGGGGTAGGGACAAGGCTCCTACTAGGTGTCACACAGTTGCGGCATGAGGTATAGCACATGCTAAAACACGTGGGAATACTAGAGTAGCATCAATTGACCCACCTGTAGATCAGGTGGAGGATCAGGTCATGGATGAGCATGTTGAAGCTCTAGTGCACGCCCATCATCTGGAGAATTCTTTGCCGCATCGGTGTTGTAGGAGGCCATGGATAAGATGGTAAGCTTTATAGATGCATTGTCCCAGGATGGAGTGGTACCAGTGGATCGCACCCATATCTTAGGCTGGAAATGTCACTGGTACCCTACAGTAGATAACGACAGTGGTTAAGACGCCGAGAGCATTTCTACTCGGTTCCAAGCAGCCTATGGTGGTAGCCAGACCCATGGGTGAGCCTGCTATGTCTGATGTGGAGCAGAACAGGCTTGAGAGGTTCCAAAAGTTACATCCTCCTCATTTTCAGAGCAGCTTATTATGATTTATGACTTGCGGGGGCAAGTGGTCCGGGATACAGAAGTGTTTAGAGTTCTATAGGAACACTTGGTTCCTTAAGGTTAAGGCCAAGTTTGACTTCGGTCAACATTTTGGGTAAACGACCTCGGAATCGAGTTTCGGCGCCCAATATTGAAATAAGAGTTCCTTAAGTTCCTATTTGTGGTTTGGGACGTGTTTTTGTGTTATCAAGGTCCGAATGAAATTCCGAGACCGGGAATAGTTCCGTTGTGTCATTTATGACTTTCCCGCAAAATTTTGTATCATTCCGAGTAGTATAGGTCGGTTCGGCGCATTGTTATCGAATTCAAGAACTTGAAGTTCTTAAGTTATGATCTAGGGGTTTTGGGATGTGATTTTGAGCTTTAGCATTGTTTTGAGTTGTCCGAAGGCTCGAGCAAGTTCGTAGTATGATTTGGGACTTGTTGTTTTATTTGGACGGGGGATCGGGTGGGCCCAGGTGCCTTAGAGGATGCCCGAGATTTTCTTGTCCAGTGCAATTAGAAGCTTCTCAATTGGCCTAGTAGAGTCCAATGGGATGGATTTCACTACTTTTCATTAGAGGGAGCCGCTACGAGATGGTGGAAGACATATGAACCGGGTAGGCCAGCATGTTCAGATCCTCTCACTTGGACTCAATTTTTGAATTCGTTTATAGAGTGGTATATACCATATACTAAGAGGGATGAGTTGAAAAGTTAGTTCGAGCGCCTTCAGCACAATCGCATAACAATGATGAGTATGAGATAAGGTTCACAAAGTTGTCTCATCATGCTGCTTTCTTGATCCAAAGAAGGTGAGGCCATTCATTGAAGGATTGAGTTATGGTATTAAGGATTCTATGACCCGAGAGTCAGATATTGAGGCTAATTCTCATCAAGCTGTAGAGATAGCTCGGAGGACCGAGCATAAATGTATTTAGGGGAGAGAGAAGCTATGATGAGGGATAAAAATCCTCATCATTTGGGTGGTTTCAATTGTACCTCATCTAGAGGTAGAGGTCAGTTCAGTGGAGGCCATCATGGTAGGCCTGCTCATTTCACACAGCACAGAGCTCATGGTAGTAGCTCAATCATCTTTTAGCACTTCAGTTCCATCCTCTTTTAGTGCTCTCCCAATGAGTTTATACCATGCTCCGACTATTCAGGGCTCTTTTAGGTGATATTTGGGATGTCAAAGTAGATTCAAGTTCACCAACCTCCACCAGCTAAAGTTTTCTTTGAGCGGGGAGTTTAATCATGTGAAGAAGGCATTGCCCCAGACTTCATGGAGACATAGCTCCGCACATTTCTTAGTCCTTGGTTCCACACCCGTTGTTTCATCTCCAGTCTAGCTAGCTAGGGGGTCATGCATCTAGAGGTCAACCTAGAGGAGGGGCCCAGCTTTGTGATAGTCAGTTAGGTGGTGGGCAGTCTTGATGATATGCTTTTACAAGTAAACCTAAGGTGGTAGACTCAGATGATATGATTATAGGTATGGTTATAGTTTGTCATAAAGATGCTTCTGTGTTGTTTGATCCAGGGTCTACCTATTCCTATGCGTCTTCATATTTTTCTCATTACATTCATATGCCCTGTAGTTCTCTTGATGTTCATGTTCATGTATCTGCATCTGTTGCTTATTCTATTATGGTGGATCGTGTATTTTAATCTTGTGTATGGTGGCTACTGGAAGTTATGAAACTAGGGTTGATTTTTTGTTGCATTGTATGGTGGATTTTAATGTGATTATGGGTATGGATTGGCTATCTCCGCACAATGCAATTGTTACTTGCCATGCCAAGACTGTGACGTTGGCTATGCCGGGGTGACCAAGGTTGGAATGGAGGGGTTCACTTGGTCACCTTTCTAGTAGAGTGATTTCTTTTTTCACGGCTCAACAAATGGTTTAGAAGGGATGTTTGGCATATTTTGCTTTTTTAGAGATGTTAGTGTTGATATTCTTACTGTAGATCAGGAGTTTCTTATGCTTGGCTGGTTACTATCGTTGCTTTATTTATGGAATTGTTTTCATGAATTCCAGCTCTTTTAGCCAAATTAACTTAGAAGGGTACTCCGTTCAGATGGTCCGATGAATGCGAGTAAAGCTTTCTGAAGCTTAAGACTTCTTTGACAACAACTTCACTTTTGGTGTTACCTTCAAGATCGTGAATATATACTGTCTATTGTGATGCATCACGCATTGGCCTTGGTTGTGTGTTGATACAAGATAGTAGGGTGATTCCCTATGCATCACGCCAAATGAATTTCCGTGGGTGGAATAATATGGTCCATGATTTGAAGTTAGAAGTTATTGTGCACGCACTTAAATTTCGAGGTTGTACTTGTATGGTGTATCCTGTGAGATTTACATTAATCACTGGAGTCTTCAGCACTTTTCAAGAAAAAGGATTTAAATTTGATGCATCAGAAGTGGTTGGAGTTATTGAAGGACTATGATATCACTATCTTGTATCATCCAGGTAACGCTAATGTGGAAGCGGATGCCTAGAGTAGAAAGGCGGAGACTATAGGGAGTTTGACATTTATTCAACTTGTGTAGAGGTCTTTGGCCATGGATGTTCAGCCTTTGGCCAACAGATTCATGAGATTGGATATTTTTAAGCCTAGAAGAGTTCTTTCTTGCATTATTGCATGGTCTTCCTTTTTTGAGCGCGTTATGTTTTACCAGTATAATGATCCTCGTGTGCTTGTTCTTAAGGACATGTTGTTATGAGGTGGTTCTAAGGAGGTGGATATTGGTGATGATGGCGTGTTGCGACTTTAGGATCAAATTTAGGTCTATGATATGGATAGTTTGAGAGAATTGTTTTTTGAGGAGGCTCACAATTTGAGGTATTTTTTCATGCAGGTGCTACAAAGATGTATCATGACTTGAAGTAGAATTATTGGTGGCGGAGGATGAAGAAGGACATTGTTGGGTACATTTCACGGTGTTTGAATTGTCAGTAGTTCAAGTATGAACATCAGAGATCGGGTGGTATGATTTAGAAGTTAGATATACCAGAGTGAAAGTGGGAGTGCATCACGATGGACGTTGTGGCAGGTTTGCCATAGACCTTGAGAAGATTTGACAATGTTTGTGTCATTGTGGATAGATTGACAAAATATAATTTCATTCCGGTCATTCCTGCCTACACTTTTCAGAAGCTGGCTCAGATCTATATTGGAGAGAATGTTCATTTGCATGGTGTCCCTATTTCTATCATCTCAGATCATGGCACTTAGTATCATACTTTTGGAGAGTTGTTCAATATGAGTTAGCCATGCATGAGTTGAGTACTGAATTTCACCCTTAGATGGATAGGCAGTCTGAGCAGACCATTAAGATCCTTAAGGATATGTTGAGAGACATTATTATTGCGTTTGGAGGCTAGTGGTATCAATTTCAACTGTGAGCAAAATTTTCCTACAACAATAGCTACCACTCTAGTATCTAGATTGCTCCGTATGAGGCTTTATATGGGAGGCGGTGTCGTTCTCCAGTTTTTGGTATGAGCCTAGTAATTCTAGGCTATTGGGCACATATTCGTGATGCTTTGGAGAACATGAAGTTGGTTCGGGAGCGACTTCGTATAGCGCACTGCAGGTAGATGAATTATGCTGACAAGAAGGATCATGATATGGCTTTCATGGAGGGTGAGAAAGTTCTTCTCAGAGTTTCACTTATGAAGGGTGTGATAATATTTGCAAAGAAGGGATAGTTGAGTCCTCAGTATATTGGTCCGTTTGAGGATTTGGAGAGAGTAGGCGAGGTGGCTTACAAACTTGCCTTGCCACCAAGAATTTCAGGAGTGTATCCGGTGTTTCACGTTTCCATACTTTGGAAGTACTGTGAAGATCAGTCACATATGTTGTATTTCAGTTCGATACAGATGGATGAGAATCTGCCTTAAGAAGAGGAGCAGGTGGCCATTTTGGATATACAAGTTTAGAAGCTGAGGCCGAAAAATACTGCATAAGTGAAGGTTCACTGGAGAGGTCATGTAGTCAAGGAGGCGACTTGGGAGATCGAGCATGATATGCGGAGAATATATTCTCATATTTTTTGGCATTCCAAGTATGATTCTTAACCCGTTCGAGGATGAATGTTTTTTTAAGAAGAGGAGAATGTAATGACCCAGTCTGTCGTTTTGTGTATTTGAGCCCCGTTATCCTATTTTATTCTTCCTGGATGTTTGTTTGTTATTTTGGGACTTGCAGGAGTGGTTGGTATGGGCTTGACATGGATATGGGACACATATAATTATTTTGGAAGCTTAAGATGCTAGAGTTGACCAAGGTTTGATGTCTCTTTGGGATTCCGAGCCTTGGTTATTGATGCCCGTTTGGAATTCCGAGCCTTGGAATAGGTTCATACGATTATCTATGACTTGTGTGAAAAATTTGGGGTCATTTTAAGTTGTTTAGGCGCGTTAAATGTAAGTTTGGAATTCAAAATTTTAGATTAGTATTAAACTTGAACTGAGGTGTGATCTATTTTTGATGTTATTTAGTGTGAATTGGGGCCTCGAGTAGGTACGTGTTGTGTTTTAAGACTTTTTGGTGTGTTAGGATGGGGTCCCGGTTCCTCGAGTGTGTTTCATATCGGTTTCGGATAATTTCTCTCATGTTTGGAGTTGCTAGTTTTATGGTACAGGTGCCACCATAACGATCACGGAAGGAGTGTAATGAGCCGGCCGGTGGTTTTGTATATTGTAGCCATGTTCCCCTATTTATAGGTCCTTATATGTTTATTTATGGTTATGTGACTTGCCGGTGTGGTTGGAATGGTTTCAAAGTGAATTGGAACACTTAGTCCCAAGGTTGAAGGCTTAAATTGAAAGAGTTGACCAGAGTTTTACTTTTGTGTAAACAAATCTGGAATGGAGTTTTGATATATCTAACAACTTTGTATTGTGATTTTAGACTTTGGCGTATGTCCGGATATTGATTTGAAGGTCCATAGTTTGGTTTGAGGTTTTGGCAAAAGTTGGAAAGTTTGAGAGGTTTGACTCAGTTGCTTTTTTTTATTTCTGGTTTGGATTTTATTACCGGGAGTTTGAATAGTTTTGTTGTGTCATTTAGGACATGTGCATAATTTGAGGTCATTCGGAGTTGATTTGATATGGTTCAACATTGGTTTTAGAAGTTGGAAGTTCATTAGTTTCATTAGGCCTGAATTGGGTGCGAATAGTGATTTCGATATTGTTTGATGTGTCTTGAGGCTTAGACTAAGTTTGTATTATGTTTTACAACTTGTTGGTATGTTGGGACGGGGTTCCGAGGGCCTCAGATGTAATTCGGACCAAGTTCTGCTTCATTTTGACTTTGTTGGACTGCTGAAACTATGCATCTGGTTTCCTTATACGCGATCACGAAGGGAGAATTGCAATTGCGAAGGGTCTTTTGGTGGCTAGTGGAATTTGTGCATCGCGTTCGCGAGACTAGGGACACGCTTGTAAAGGTTGGGGAACATTTTCCATAGAGAACGCGAGGTAGGTTTCGCGTTTGCGTATAAATGAGGTAAAGCTCTGGGTGGTAGACGTTTGTTCTTCACGGTCGCGAGACCTGGACCGCGATCGAAAAGATTTAGGAGGTTTGGCCATCACGTTCCCTATTAGCCTGTCGCGTTCGCGTAGGAGGTTTTGTCAGCTGGCATCTTTTGTGATTCGCGAACGTGAGGCATTTTCCGCATTAAAGAAGAGGAACACATGTGCAACAGATTTAAAATCCCATTTCGAGGGTTAGAGTAATATTTTATATTTTGAGTTGTAAAGTTCGAGTTTGGGTGATTTTGCAGGGGATTTCAAGATTTGGAATGGGGTAAGTGTGTTTGACTTGGATTTTTTATGATTTCATGATTCCATATTTGCTTTTAGCATTTAATTAGTGAATTAAACTGATGAAACGGGGGATTTTGTGGAAACTTTTCAAAAATTATAAAAAGGACGTTTGAAAGGTTGATTTGGGTCGAAGACGGATGATTTTGGTATAGTTGGACTCATAATCGAATGGGTTTCCGTAATTTGTGAATTTTGTCGGGTTCCGAGGTGTGGGCTCTGGGTTGACTTTTTGGGTTGACTTTTTGAATTTGATAAAGATCGAAACTTTATTTTTTGAAGTTGTTTCCAAAGGCATTATTTGTTGATATTGAGTTGTTTTTTACTAGATGCGAGTCATTTGGAGGCCGATACTGTTAGACCCCATATTTTCGTACATGAGAGTACGTACTAAAGTCAATTGATGTAAGCTAAAAATGAGATCATCTTTGAAACTACATAAAGTAAGTTAATCATGTTACTAGGAGGTTACAAATATTTATGATCATTAATTACAAGTACCAATAGGATTGGAAGGTTTAGAAGCTAAACGAATTGAAGAAAATATGTTTCGTCAAAATTCGACAAGTTGGGAAAATTATAACATGTACTTTTGGGGTGAGACTAGGGTTCCCAACATGATAAGGAGGTTATTTTATGAGTTATGTTAGTCTTAGGATAATTGTGTGTTATGGTTTGAAGTCAAGCAAGTTGTGGAACAAATGTGGGCAAAGGTCATCAGAAGTAACATTCATAAATATGCTAAAACTTAGGTCAAATGTAGCTGAGCGCTCTTCCAATGTATTTGGAATTACAAGATGATCTGCCTACTAAAGTGAAGATCTACGAGTATAGTTTATAACAGATTAAACCGTTCATTGATACCACATTGAAATAGAGAAGTATAAGCGTTTTCAGAAGACTGCGCAGACTGGTAGGTGACAAGTAGGTGCATTACCTACTTGCAAATAGGAGATGCCTCAATTAAAAGCTCCTAGAGTCATTAGATAGGGGACCCCAAGAGAGGACTTTTTCATACATACTAGTACTATTCAACGGTACTAACTTCCCTTTTGCCGGGGGGGGGGGGGGGGGGGGGGGGGGGGGCTACATCTTTTATATGTATGTAGGTGGTTCCACAGCAGGTAGGTCAGACCGCCGATAGTGGTGTTTCCCCATTATACCTTCAGCAGATCCGGTGAGCCCCACTTCCTCTCGGGGCCGTGTGTAATATATATCATCTCTTTTGTATATGTTATGTCTTTTAAGGTATAGCCGGGGCCTTGTTGCCAGCAAGTATTGTGTAAACCCTTAGTACTCTTAGAGGCTCCGTAGACATGATGTGGGTTGTACATATATGTATTTTGGGCAGTAATTGTGTTTACTAGTAATCATGGTCCGAATCGGAATTATTGTATGTTTTATGATTACCAAATGTTGAAATGATAAAGGATGAAATGAACGCAAATGGTAAATTCATGCTTAAACTCTAAATTGCTAATTCATGTGGAATAATGTATATTTTAAACACGAGGTAACGCGTTGGGAAGGAAAGTCAATCCAGGTCCGCTTGACCGGGATCATCCGATTAGGCCCCGGTATCGTTCCTCGATTTTGGGGCGTGAAAATATGAGCTACACAAAATTTCCATACGTGCGGCCACTGAGATAAGCCAAGTATTCATGCAAGAAATGGCATAACGACCAGGACAAGTAATTGCTTACATTTAAAGACAATTGAGAAGGCACAAAAGGAATTAATCGAGCTATGACCCAAAGTTAGTTATATTATGACCGCACTTAAGATATTAGAGTATTATCCATGTAACATATAGGTTGACATTCTTACAGTTATAGGAGACTCTTGTATAAGTTAAAAGGAATAATTGAGTCCACATCACTGACAAAGGCTTAAAATGTTAGAAGGTTATAACATGGATGTTCCATAGCACCAACGAAAGGATAAAGTAACAACTAATACCTGAGCCGCAGATCGTAAGACAACTTAAGGCTACATAAAATCTTGAGAGAGAAGAGGAAGTTCGAGAGTTACAATAGCTAATTAAATTAGTAGTCTAATTATTAGACCCAGATGATGATAGAAATCGTGACTCAGAATATTGCAGTATAACTCTTAAAATTAGAGGTGCAAGAGAGATAGTACAATGGCCATACTCCATAACACCTCTACAATAAAGCCAGATAGGTGAGCATATCTTCTAGCCTATGGTTTCCATGTACCCAGATGTCTAGTTAAGAGAGTAAAGAAGATTTAGAGACGACATGATATCTCGCTTAAGGTTTTAGAATAACTTAAGGAAGTATGTGGTGCTAGCAACTTAAAGAAATATTGCGAGTAGTATAAATAGATATGTGAAGGTTGCAAGATATGGTAGAGAGACAAGGTTTAAGATACACAAGAGTATGGATAAAAAAAGGTGAGTGATAAGGTGACAAGAATAGGTAAGGCCTTGGGATTAAGAACATCAAAACAAGAGAATTGATGATTTCCGTATGTTACAGAAAGCTCAGTATAGCCTAAATGAACTTAGAGGAGTCTAAGACTAGGAGAATATAGAAGAGATGGAATGATGCCCCGGTAGAAGAATAAGGGTGTGATTGTGATAAATGATAAGATGATGACCTTTAGGCCTTAGATTGAGTAATCAAAGAGAAGATATTTCATGAATTGCATGGGATTAGAATACCCTTATAAGATGATTCACGATGGGATGCTATAAAATACGGTTACTGAAGTATAGTATCGTCCCTCAGTGGAGCAGGCAAACAACTTCAGATGTTCCCCGGCGAGACGTGAGCCCCAATGACAATGTATAGATAAGAGTTTTCAAGTTATCAATGGTAGATTATAGATAAACATTAAGGTGAATAAAAAATAGATGGATAAAAGTTTCAAATATGAGATGAGGTTATACTATCATATTTAAGAGAAACAGTAATGAGGAAGCATTAATGGACTTAGATATATCCATATAGGATAAGTGGCAAGAGAGTAACCTAGAGTTGGGTAGAAGACCTCAGTAATAGTAAAACTGAAGTAAGTGTTAAGGTATAGTATTACCTACCTAAAAATAGTAAAGCCATAATGATGGATAAGAGAAACTATGAAACAAAATATAGGAATCGTCGTATGTTCGATAGATTAGAAAGCGAAGAACTTCAGTACACCTATAGATTCCTAGAGGGATAGCTTGCCATGGTTCTGTAAATATTCACAAAGTGAGGCCTAGAGATTGGCTAAATTAGGAGATAAAAGATGAGAAGAGTCGCATAGGTACGCGTACAAGGACAGAGGTATACGAGATGCATGACAGAAGGTAGAAAGAGTTATGAGATTGGAAAAATTTCGACCACAGGTCATGGTTTGAGAAAGCGGACTATAGGAGGGAATGCCTTGGCCTTTGGATTTATTCTCAGAAATTTGCCATGATGACATGGAAAATATTAAGGTATTAATATAAGGTATAAGTTATTAGGCTGATAAGCGCATCAGTCAATATTCGAGGACGAATTTTCCAAAAGAGGGAATGATGTTACACCCCATATTCTCGTATGTGAGGGTACATCGTTAGTCAATTAATGTAAGCTCAAAAATGTGATCATCCTTAAGAGTACATAAAGTAAGTTAATCATTTTACCATGGAGGTTACAAATATTTATGATCATGAATTACAAGTACAAAGAGGATTGGAAGGCTGTTTACCGTGAAAATAGTAATTACAATTATATTTGATTATGTGGTTCTAAAAATACGTGATCTATTTTAATACCAGTTGT
This sequence comes from Nicotiana paniculata, assembly GCA_005239505.1. Lineage (NCBI taxonomy): Eukaryota > Viridiplantae > Streptophyta > Magnoliopsida > Solanales > Solanaceae > Nicotiana > Nicotiana paniculata. Next base: position 22,501 of record MDKI01023083.1, read on the forward strand.
TTAGGCAGTAGATGTTAAGTGAGTAGTGGTAAAATGAGATAGAAGCTAAAGGTAATGAGCTTGAGAAAACCGAGCAGCGGAGGAACTAGTCTCGATGCTGGTCGGAATGGGCCGCGAGGTCGGGCTTAAGAGCCCGACGAAAGGCTTCTGAGGGTGATATAACAGCATCGAAGGCCTCAAAGGTGGCCTATTTGCGATTAATTACATGTAATAAATGAAGAACAACTAATGAGCACAACAAATGAAAGGTAATAAATTGATGAAATAATTGTAGAGAACGTTTTAGTTAGAGAGCAGAGGATGTTCTGGTTTTTGTATTGAATATCATGTCTCATACAAAGTGAGGGGGAATCCCAACATAGTACATGTGTAATTATTACAAAAGAGAGATGGCTGGTACAACCATTTAATGCCACGATATGGGCTTGTACTATTTTGTGTACTTTGTCACCTTTAACCACGTGCCTTTTGGGAGTTTCCCGCCTTTTCATGATGGTCTTCGATTCTTATCCCACCTCGAGGTACATCGACCCCTCGAAATTCTTTCTCGAGGAATGAACCCCGGGGCTAAACTTCAGGTTCCGCTCCGATACAGTCGAGGTCGAGGCTCGAAATACTGTAGGAGCCTTAAAATCAGGCTACCCCAGATTATCCGTATATAGATAGTCCAGGCATTTCTTGGAATGAAAAGATTAGAAATGATTTGAATTCACCAACTTTTTAATGCTTTCATTATCCTGTCAGTCGTGCCAAGTAAGCAACCGATGTGAGAGATGCTCAAAAATCATACATGCACAGTTTTTGAAAAGATTAGAATTTATTTCGGCGGTTGGCTGCCTTTTGGCTTTCCTCAACGTGCGCAGTTGGCCCCTATATAAATTTCTTCTCCTACTTATCTTTTTCTCATTACTTATTCAAATCTCTTCTAAAAAGAGCTTTCATTACTTCTTTCTTGTATCCCCTTTCTGATCAGCTCCTTCTCGTTTTCTTTGAAATCTTTCAGTGGGAATGACGAAGGCCTCCAAAACTATTCAACAAGATGACAAAGCCCCCTCTTCTTCACATTCCTCTACGGGAAAGGAAATTGTTCCCCAAAATCTCAAGGAGTGCATCCCCGGATCCTGCAAAACGACCTCCGATTTCAAGGTTGATAAACCTTCCTCGAGGTCGAGGCGTTGTGAACCCACATCCCGATATGTTAGCCTGATAACAAACATCGAGAAAGTGAAAACCGACTGCCGCTGGGGAGATGCGGTGCAAGTGGAGATTCCCACCTGGGAGGAAGATATAACAACCCATAAAATCGACTTCCTCAGTGTATACACTTATCCAATTACCCTTGGCCCGGTAGGGCCGTCTTCGCCGTCGATAGACACCGTCGTTCTAAATTTCTGCAAGCGATATCAAGTGACGCTCGGCCAGATATACCTATCATTTTGGCAAGCTGTTTACATGATTAGGAATTTTGCAAATATGGTCTAGGGCATGCCTTTCATCCTTGACTACCTGATTAGAATGTACAGTCCCCGACTTTATCGAGGTGGTCTGATTAAACTTCAACGTCGGTCCTCAAGGGTATTTTTTGCTTGGACCAATGAAGGCAATGAAAGAGGGTGGATGATCCACTTTGTTTGAGTTAGGACCTCGGATCTGATTCCATTCGATAGGATGCCGTTCCACGAGGAGTGGAACACCAATTGTAAGTTAATACTTTAATTTTCCCTTGTGCCAATTCTCTCTTGAACTAATTGCCTTTGACGATGCAGTTGTTGCGTGGTATCCCGATGCGGTTAAGGATCTCTGGAGCTGGGTTCGCCAGCTTGATTCTATCTGCCTGCATGCCGAACGTTTGTGTCGTGACCTAGACAGGGGTTGACGGGAAGCTAAAATCATGGTGGGACCTTTCCTTTTGCAATATCTGAGTTCCGTTTAGATGAGACGCCCCTTGAATATGTTCAGACTTCTCATGCTATGTGCTTATGCAGGTCTAGGTGAGGATTTTCTTGTGAGAGAAGCATTGCCTGGGGGAACAGATATCCCGAAACCGTATGCAAAGAAGAAAAGAAAAAGGGTATCGACGACCGAGATTTTGGAGCCGAATAAGGCTATAGTTCAAAGGTCTAAGGCCGACTCCGCGGCTTTAGATGAGAAAAAAGATTTTCTTATATCGACCGAGGGAAGTGGACGTATAACTGCTCCTGCCTTTGCCGATTCGTTGACTGTTGAGTTGAGGGCTTCTAGATTAGAGTTGATGATGCCACCTTACCTAAGACCGAAGAGGCTCTCGAGGGTAGATCAGACGATGTCCCTGACCCGGTTGTTGGATGAAATATTCTCCGGGCCGAAGGGCACTTGGTAGATGCGTTGCAAGAACCTGGCTGCGACCCAAAGGCCCCGATTAACCTAGTCGGGGTCAGTGATGCAGGTGAGTCTCTGCCGGTTTGAACTTTTTCCCCGATGGAAATACGGGACGCCCCAAATATAGAATCTTTTAATGCGGGGGCGCCCCTCGGAGGGAAGGGAATAATTGAGGGGATCTTCACTAAGACCGGGAAGAATCCCGAAGTTAATGCCTTGCTCATTTTCGAAGAAGCTGAGAAGCTTTGAAAATAGGTAACTTCTTTGTTTATTGTTTTGAGCGTTGATTATCATTTCTCTAACTCCTCTTCTTTCAAGTGAAAGTGCTTTACAATAGGGCCACAACCAATTTTCAGTCCGAGATGACCCATTACGAGGGGAAGTGAAGGAGGTTCTTATCAGAGGCGAATGAGCTCAAGGCTCTTCTTGCCCAAAAGAAGGAAGAGACGCTGGGCCTCTGAGCTCATTTAGAAACGCTATCTCGGGAACATAGCGATCTTGATGACCAAGTAACACAGCCTTCATGTGCTTTCGTTTTTTTGATTAATATCAGTACTTAACCCTTGTCGGGCTGATCATCGCAGCTTAAGGAAAAAGATGCCGTGATGCGGGAAGGATTCAGAGCCAGGGATGGTGAGATCCTTGGATTTAAGCTGTGTGAGCGAGATAACCTCTGAGAGAGATGCCCTTCAAGGGAAGTTAACCTCCATTGAATATTGCCTTCGTGATGCAAGGGCTGAAAGTAGCAAATATAAGGACCTCTATGCTGAATCGATCGCTGTGTTATCTTCAATTAAGGCTGAAGCTGATGCACTCATAGCCTCGTATAAAGTTGATGCCGCTGCTGCAAACGCCCAAGCCAGGAAATCAGCTGAGAAGGCCGAGCTTAAACTTGCCCGAGCCCTGGATCTTGCCTGATTAAATTCTCGGAGGCAGGCTCTCGAGGATATTTATGCAGAGGGCCTCGATATTCCCGTAGAGATTAAGAGGGTGAAGACCCTAGAAAATGAATCGGAGGCACTGCTTGCCTCCGAAGATGATTCGAGCAGTGGCTCAGAAGACGATGAAGATGAGGGTGAAGTCCCTTAGAGGGAAGAGGCCGTTGAAGACCCGGGGGCCGAGGGCCAAGCCGCTGAAAGTATAACCTCTGAGGGAGCCGTTGAAGGCGCACCCTAGCTGTAGATTAGGTTTTCGTTTATTCTCTCTCCCTGTGCAAGGGCTCCGATTTTGAGCTTTGTAGATATGATTCGTGAACTTTTATCACATATAAAAGGCCTTTCGTTATTCCTTGTTTCTTTCTAGTTTCTTGGAATAGACTCTGATGCATGTCGATGATTAATCCGATTGATAGGACTTTATAAATAAAAACCCTTGGGGTTATAAATTGGTCCTGCGGCTCTTTTGGTCGGTACAACCTGTAGCTGGCGAATTGGGTTCTTACGCGTTAGGTCGGTACGATATTCGGCGTAGTTGGCGACTTGGGCTCTTTTGCATTTGGCCCTGAGGCGCTTTATTTAACCTTTTTGGGATTGGTCTCTGAGTCGGGTTTCGAATCGAGCTCAACGGCCTTCAGGTTTTCAAATTGGCCCTGAGGCACTTTGGGTCGGTATGAGCTGTAGCTGGTAACTTAGGTTCTTACGAGTTTGGCCCTGAGGCGCTTTAGTTAAATATTTTGGGCTTAGTCTCCAAGTCAGGTTTCAACTCGAGCTCAACGTCCCTCAGGTTTTCAAATCGGCCTTGAGGCGCTTTGGGTCTATACGACCTGTAGCTGGCGACTTAGGCTCTTACGTGTTAGGTTAGTACGACTAGCTGGCGACTTGGGCTCTTACGCTTTAGGTCAGTATGACCTTCGGTATAGCTGGAGACTTGGGCTCTTACGCGTTTGGCCCTGAGGCGCTTTAGTTAACCATTTTGGGCTTAGTCTTTGAGTCGGGTTTCGACTCTAGCTCAACGGCCCTTAGGTTTTCAAATCGGCCATGAGGCGCTTTGGGTCGGTATGACCTTTAACCGGTTCTTTCTGAAGTTTTTCAGAGTAATTGGAGGCCTATGATTTTTTGGCAACAGTCGGACGTCTTCGAATTGCATTAGTTTGGCCGGAGCTTTATGACGGTGGTCATTATATTTGGCCGTAACCTTTTAGTCCCTGATTGAGATAGCCATGACGTCGATATCGAGGATATGCCTTTTAGGGGTCTTATAAGTTCGATATATAGCCTTGATTTTTATATGGGGATTATGTCTTTTTAAGGTCTTACAAATTTGTACATGCCTTGCTTGAGGTCTTGCAGTTTTGATGTTGCCTCATGGAGGGCTTACGAGTTTGAAGTTTCTAGCCCTGAGGTCTTACAGCTATGAGTCGACTGCTGAAAATAGTCCTCGAGTCCGAATTGATATTGCCTCGTGGAAGGCTTATCATTTCGAAGCTGCCGGTCCTGAGGTCTTACGACTTCGAATTTTGATGGCTTGATGGGGTGAGCTTGAGATTTCCGGCCCTGAGGTCTTAAGGCATTGGGTTTCTGACGTTTCGATGGGGTGATTGGCGATGGCAGTCCCCGGGACATCAAAAGTTGTTGATATTGCCTCGTTGGGGGCATTTATTATTGATATTTCCTTGTGGAGGGCTTAAATTGGTGCCACATGGAGGGATTATGAGCTCGAAGTTACCTAACCTAGGGTCTTATGGTTTCGAGTTAGATTGCTTGATGAGCCGACAGTCGAGGATAGTCCCCGAGTCGGAGTCGATATTGCCTCATGGAGGGCTTATGTCATTGATTACGCCTCTAGAGGGCTTACGATCTCGAAGTTACAAGCCCTGAGGTCTTAGGACTTCGAGTTTTTGGCGACTCGGTGGAGTGACTGTCGAGGACAATTCTCGAGTGGTTGGTAAATTCCTAGCCCTAAGGCTGTTTCTTGTGAAAATAGCAAACTTCTTTGATGCGCGAAGTGTGTTGATGATAAAAGATTCTTCTCCTATTACTTGGCACAAGTATACATGTTTCACCATCGAGGGTTCGATTATTCTATGTGGACACGGTTCATTCAACCGTTTGGTCCTATACATTGTTCTCCTGTCGAGACCCTCTTTGGCGTATTTTAGTTTCTTCGACGAGATTATCTTCCGGGGGGATGCCCCTCAGTATTTGAGGTTGATCGTAGAGAATCCTTGAATACTTGGTGAGTTCTCCTTAGGTAGCATATGGATTTTGCCTCGTTAAAAACCTCGCCGATAAAACCCATTTGGAAAAAATTCGACGTGAGGGAAAAAGAGCACAACGCATGCTTTAAAACCTGAGGCCTCCTAGCTGGAAGGCGCTTTGATTCCTTTCAATCGCACACCTGCTCATAGGTTAGTGTAAAATGTGAAGGAAGGAGGGAGAGGATTGTACTTTAGCAATAACAGCGTTTGAGCATTGATATATTCCAATGGTTTGGAAGTTGCTCACCTTCCATGGTGCGGAGTTTGTAGGACCCTTTGCCGATTACTCCGATGATGTGGTACGGTCCTTCCCAACTCGGTCGTAGCTTCCATTCATTAGGGTTTCGAGTGTTTAGGGTGACTTTCCTTAGGACTAAGTTCCTGACTCCGAAATGTCGGGGGTTTGCTATTCAGTTATAGTATGTTTCGATTCTTTGTTTTTGGGCGACCATCCGGACCAGCGAAGCTTCTCGCTTCTTGTCTAATATTTCGAGGGCCATAGTCATGGCCTCATTATTTCAGTCCTTGGTGGCAGTTCAGAATATGGGGCTTGGCTCACCGACCTCGACCTTTGTCAAAGCCTCCGACCCGTATACCAGAGAGAACGACGTCTCTCCTATGCTTGATTTAGAGGTTGTCCGATATGCCCATAGAACCTCGGGTAGCATTTCTCTCCATTTTTCTTTCGCATTTTCTAACTTCTTTTTCAAGTTTTACATGAAGGTCTTATTTGTGGACTCGGCATGACCATTTGCACATGGGTGGTAGGGCATTGATAGGATTCTTTTGATTTTGTGATCCTCGAGAAATTTTATTATTTTTCCTCCGATTAAGTGCTTCCCGTTATCGCACGTTATCTCAGAAAGGATTCTGAATCGGCACATGATGCGATCCCAGATGAAGTCGATGACTTATTTTTCTCTTATCTTTTTGTAGGCCTATTCTTCCACCCATTTTGAGAAATAGTCAGTCATAAATGGAATTAATCTAGCTTTACCTAGTGCCGTTGGTAGGGGACCAACTATGTCCATTCCCCATATCCTGAATGGCCATGGTGATATGATTGAATGTAGATGTTCACCGCATTGGTGGATCATTGGCGCAAATCTTTGGCATTTGTCGCATTTTTGGACGAACTCTTTGATGTTCCTTTCCATGCTGTCCCGATAATAACCTGCTCTAGTCACCTTTTGAATCAAAGCATCGACACCGGAGTGATTTTCGCAAGTGCCCTCGTGGATTTCTCGGAGCAGGTAATCAGTGTCTCCTGGTCCCAAGCATACTTCTAGGGGCCCATCGAAGGCTCTCCTGTATAGAGCTCCATTCTCGTCTAGTGAAAATCGGGACGCTCTGGTCCGAAGGGCCCTTGATTCTTTTGGGTCTGTGGGTAGCTTCCCACTTACCAAATAATCGATATACTTGTTTCTCCAATCCTATGTCTGGCTGGCGGAGTTGATTTCTGCATGTCCTTCTTTGATCACCGACTTGGATAGCTGAACAATAGCCCTAGGGAGTATGTCATCTTCCTCAACGGATAATCCCAAGTTTGCGAGTGCATCCGCCTCGCTATTTTTCTCCCGAGGTACGTGGACCAGAGTCCATTCTTTGAAACGATGCAAAGTGATTTGATGTTTGTATAGGTACCGTTGCATCCTGTCCTCTCGAACCTCGAAGCTCCCATTTTCCTGATATACTACCAGAAGGAAAAACATTTTGCTTCGACGACTTCCGCTCCTAGGACTTTGGCCAATTCGAGACCTGCAATCACAGCCTCATACTCGACTTCGTTTTTAGTCAACTTTGCAGTTTTTACAGATTGTCTAATCATGCCACCTGTAGGTGGCTTCAGAACTATGCCAAGCCCGGATCCTTTCACGTTCGAGGCACCGTCGGTGCATAAGGTCCATACCCCTGATGATGTGACCATTTTTAGTAGAAGTTCTTTTTCTACCTCGGGAACAAAGGAGAGCGTAAAGTCGGCCACGAAGTCTGCCAAAATTTGGGACTTGATAGCCGCTCGAGGTTGATATTTGATATCGTACTCCCGAGCTCTATGTCCCACTTGGCCAGTCAGCCTGATAATTCAGGTTCATGCAATATATTTCGAAGAGGATATGTTGTTAAAAGACATATACAGTGACATTGAAAATAAGGCTTCAGCTTTCGAGATGCACTTATTAATGCAAGAGCTAATTTTTCTAAGTGTGGATACCTGGTTTCAGCATCTCTTAGGGTTCGACTTACATAGTAGACAGGAAATTGCATACCTTGCTCATCTCGAACCAACACGCCACTCACCACTACCTCAGAAACTGCTAAGTTCAAGTATAGCGTTTCACCTCCTTTGGGGTGTGGAGCAAAGGCGGGCTTGAGAGATACCATTTCAATTCCTCCAAGGCGTGCTGGCACTCCAGAGTCAACTCGAAGTTGTTTTTATTTTTTGAGTAGGGAGAAAAAAGTGATGGCTCCGATCTGATGACCTCGAGATGAATCAGCCTAACACCTCTATCCATTTGGTCAGCCGTTGTACGGCCTTCACGTTGTTCACCACCGTGATTTCTTCGATGGCCTTGATTTTTTTGGGGTTGATTTCAATCCCCCTGTTTGATACCATGAAGCCTAAAAATTTTCCTGAACCTATACCGAAGGCGCATTTCTCGGGGTTGAGTTTCATGTTGTAACTTCTAAGGATGTCGAAAGTTTCCTGCAAATGAGTCAAATGGTCTTCTGCGCTCAGAGACATAACTAGCATGTCATCAATGTAAACTTCCATAGATTTTCTTATTTGATGTTCGAACATCTTATTGACTAGGCAATGGTACGTGGACCCAGCATTCAGTAGCCCAAAGGGCATTACATTGTAGCAGTATCTGCCATACTTCGTGATGAACGAAGTTTTTCCCCTATACTCGGGGTTCATTTGAATTTTATTATACCTGGAGTAGACGTCGAGAAAGGTGCGAACCTCGTGGCCAGCCGTGGCATCAATCAATCGATCGATGTTAGGAAGCGAGAAAGAATCTTTAGGGCATTATTTATTTAAGTCCTTATAATCTACGCACATTCTTAACTTGTTCCCTTTTTTGGGAACCACTACTATATTGGCCAACCATTTGGGATATTTTACTTCCCTAATGGACCCTATTTTGAAGATTTTTGTTACCTCGTCTTTGATTAACACATGCTTTACCTCGGATTAAGGCCTCCATTTTTGCTTCACCGATTTGAACCTGGGGTCGAGGCTTAGCTATTTCTGTCAAGATTCCTGTCATATCTAAATGGGACAAAGAGAAGCAATCAACGTTGTTAATAATAAATTGAATGAGCTTCTTCCTGAGTTCGAGGGTTAATCCCGTTCCCAAGTATACCTTTCGATCTAGAAGATGCTCCATCAAAACAGCTTGTCCCAGATCCTCGACCGTTGATTTGGTTGCATCCGACTCTTCGGGGGCAACGAAGGTTCGAGGGGCGAGGAAATCTTCTTCATCATCCTTGGGGACCTGTTTATCTTATGACCCCTCCGAGGTGGAGTATATAGGCATCAGTGCCATGCCATGTATTGCGAACATTTCCTTGGCCGCGCGTTGCTCACCATACACCATTTTTACGTCATCTTTATTTGGGAATTTCAACATTTGGTGGAGAGTTGATGGTACCGCCCTGATGCTGTGTATCCATGGCCTTCCGAGAAAAGCGTTGTATCTTGTGTTAGCTTCGATTACATGAAACTTGGTTTCCCTAACCATATCAGACACATTGACTGGGAGGGTGATTTCTACCTTCGTTGTTTCACTTGACATGTTAAACACGCTGAGGGCTTGAGAATCGGATACGCTTTGGTCGAGTAGCTTGAGCTGCTCTACTACCCTGAATTTGATTATATTGGCCGAGCTACCTGGATCCAAGAGCACATGTTTAATTCGAGCATTATTTAAAAGAAGAGAAATTACCAGTGCATCATTATGCGGATGGGACAAGGTTTCGATATCTTCTTATCTGAATACAATAGTTCCTTTAAGCACATAACTTTGAAATTGTCCTTTTGTAGTGATGGGCACCTTGGCCCGTTTGAGCATGGGTTCTTGTGGCATACCAGTTTCTCTGATAATCATGTGAATGGCGTGCTAGGGTTCTTCTGGTACATTCTCTCTGTGATCTTTAGGATCGTTGTTTTCATGTACGTTTACTGAGTTAGACATTTTTTGACCTGAAATTGAAGTTTCTTGGACTAGAAAGAGTGTAAAGGACAACTTGTGTTTTTAGAAAACCAACACTAAAACAATCAGTATTATTTTTAGCCCCACGATGGGCGCCAAACTATTTACCGTGAAAATGGTAATTACAATTACATTTGATTATGTGGTTCTAAAAATACGTGATCTATTTTAATACCAGTTGTTTAGGCAGTAGATGATAAGTGAGTAGTGGGAAAACGAGATAAAAGCTAAAGGTAATGAGATTGAGCAAACTAAGCAGCGGAGAACTAGTCTCGAGGCTCGTCGGAATGAGCCTCGAGGTCGGGCTTAGGAGCCCGACGAAGGGCTTCTGAGGGTGATATAACAGTATTAAAGGCCTCAAAGGTGGCATATTTGCAATTAATAACAAGTAATAAATGCAGAACAACTAATGAGCACAATAAATAAAAGGTAATAAATCAATGAAACAATTGTAAAGAATGTTTTAGTTAGAGAGCAGAGGATGTTCTTGTTCTTGTATTGAATATCATGTCTCTTATAAAGTGACACGACCGAACTGCTATAGGAGTCTAATGATCATTCCCTTCCCGCATCACTAGATCACAAGTATCATTTAGAGCAATGTCTAGCCCAGAATTAGCCAGAACTATTCCAGTGAGACCTGAACGAGAAGGGATCCGTGCTGTCAACTATGCTCGTTATCATAATGGTCCTCTTTATATACGAGGGGGAATCCCAACATAGTACATGTGTAATTATTACAAAAGAGAGATGGATGATACAACCATTTAATGCGACAGTACGATCTTGTACTATTTTGTATACTTTGGAAGCTTTAATCACGTGCCTTTTGGGAGTTTCCCGCCTTTTCATGATGGTCTTTGATTCTTACCCCTCCTCGAGGTACATCGACCCCTCGAAATGCTTCCTCGAGGAATGCACCCCGGGGCTAAACTTCAGGTTCCATTATGATACAATCGAGGTCGAGGCACGGAATACTGTAGGAGCGTTAAAATCAGGCTACCCCGGTTTATCCGTATACAAAGGCTTATAATCTAAACGAATGGAAGAAAATAAGTTGTGTCGAACGTCGACAAGTTGGGAATATTATAACATATACTTTTAGAGGTGAGACTAGGGTACCCAACATGATAAGGAGGTTATTTTATGAGTTATTTTAGTCTTATGATAGTTGTGGATTATTTTTTCAAGTCAAGCGAGTTGTGGAACAAAATTGGGCAATGGCCATCAAAAGTTATATTCATAAATATGTTGAAAATTAGGTCAAATGTAGTTGAGCGTTTCTGTTACACCCCATGTTTTCGTACATGAAAGTACGCCATGAGTAAATTGATATAAGCTCGGGAATGAGATTATTTTTGAGGTTATAAGTATTATGTTATTTCAAACAAGTGATAAGTAAATTCGTGAAGGTTATAGGGTAAACGAATCAAAGAAAATGAGTTTCATCGAAGATTGACATTTTGGGATAAAATACGATCCGAGCTATAATACCTGGTATTTATGGATTACTACCATAAAATATACCACATGACCAGAATAATAATAAGATGTATAAGGTGTGCTTAAAGTGAGTAGTATTTTAAATAATTTGAGATGATTCTTAATTATGTGAATAATTGGTTAATGGGGGAAATAACAAGTTAATTATTAATTAGTAGTTGATTAACTAAAGTCTTTGGATAAAGACCAAGCCAAAAACGTGGCACCCATTCCAAGATTTGTGACTCTTATATTAGGAATGAAAGGTGTCACACTTGAAGAACTTAAGTTGACACTAAGCTACACATGTGGGGTCCACCTAATAATTAAGGATAACTTTCAAAATTCGACATTTTCTTCAAATCTCTTAAGAAAAGAACACAGTAACATTCTTTCTAAGAGAACTCAACCAAGCTTTCCATTTTCATGTAGCATTATTCCTAAACTCTTGAGAAGAGTTTAAGAAATCTTTCCATTACACAAAATTGATTCTAAATCTCTTGAGAAAGGGTTTCGACAAAGATGATTTTGCAATAGCAACGTTATTGCTTTGAGTCATTTCATGCAGATTGTTCCCTATTTCGATCTTGTTGTTACGTGTTTCATCGCAATTAACGTGTATTAGAGGGATTGTCAAGAGAATCGACTCAAGTATGTTAAGGCTAAGCCCTTCGTTCTTTTGGCATGATCTATACGACATGAGCGAAACCTGAAAATGCACAACTTCCATAAATGACTCTATTAATAGAAGTATTAGAGGTGCCTATGTTCTTGATTCTCCATGTGTCCTATTATTCTATCATATGTTCATGAGTCTCAAAAAATAAGTAATTTGATAAAGTTTATTTCGTGATATTAATCAAAGGCATGATGGTCTTATGACACTCCAAAAGATTTTATTGACGTACTTCTCATGCATTGCATTCATTTACATTGACCCATGACAAGACGGAGTTATATACGTGTATATATGTATAATATATGTATATGGGATATGGAAAAAAGTTACGGCGTTATCTATGCACCACCACCTGATCAACTGGTATATGTTGATGATTTGCCCACAGTGGCCGAAACGATATGATAGGATGCCCTCAGAGGCTTGATGATGTTATGAACGCATATACTTATGCATGGTATGATATTTATATGCATATGCATGACATTATAAAAATGAAATGATTCTTAGATCTATGCAAACGTACATGTGGAGTCTTTAACTTCATGTTTCTCTCATGTCTATTATTTACTGATTTTCATTCCTTACATACTTGGTACATTATTTGTACTGACGTCCCTTTTGCCTGGGGACGCTGCGTTTCATGCCCTCAGGTCCCGATAGACAGGTCGAGAGCCCTCCAAGTAGGCTATCAGGTCAACAAAAGATGTTCGTGTGCTCCATTTGCTTCGGAGTTGATTGTTTGGTTAGTATGATTTAGACGTGTATTGTTTGGTATGGCGGGACTCTGTCCCGAACTTTATGAAAATTTTGTATTCTTAGAGGTTTGTAGACAGATGTCGTGTATGTAATATATTGTATAGCCTTGTCGGCCTATGTCCAGTGTACGAGTGTTTATTTTTGTCTCATAGATCAGTATTTCTTATGTATAGGTCGGTATTACATGTTGCGTTCTACTTATCTCACGGCAGTCTTTCGGCTTAGTTATCTATGATAGTATGACATGAAAAGATATGTTATATTGGAACTCGGTTGAGTAAGGTACCGGGTGCCCGTCGCGGCCCATTGGTTTGGGTCGTGACAAAGTGGTATCAGAGCAATTTTTTCCTAGGGATTCTACAAGTCATGTCTAGTAGAGTCTTGTTTATGGGTGTGTCGTGAACCACACCTATAAGCAGGAGGCTATAGAGCATTTAGGACTTTCACTCTTTCTTCTTACTCTAGATCGTGTGGTAGAGCTCAGTTGTAAGAATTCAAATTCCTAACTTCTATTTTATTCGTAATAAGACGATACCTACATCCAGAAAGATAGTTGGTAAGAGGTTGAATGTGACTATGGAAGAGTTGAGTTATAGGTACTCGATTTTTCATGATGTTTATGATAAGTAAATATAAGGTCTTCAGTAGATCATGTGTGTACTAATATGTGTGAGACTCTTGATAAGGAACCTTGAGGTAAGAATACCTATCAACCTTTATGGTGAAAGACAATGAGAGATTCAGAAGATAAATACATGTTTCAATAAGCAAAAGAAGCAAGATGAAGAAGGGCACGAGGCTCCCAGTTAATGAAGGTTAACAGTATTTACAATCCAGGCAGAGGAAAATAAGCTTTTTGAGTTAAATTCAACATTAACAGAGGTATGTACAATTGGCTACTTCGATCTTAGTTATGCCCTATGGGAGCTAACATATATGGTTCAAGAGAAGGACGGGATATCAGGATCCGGCTGGGGTTAGAATGACCCAAAATGGTGGATGAATTGTTTGCGTTAGTTGACCTTTCTGAAGGATATTACAAATGTGCTAATAGATCTCTTTGTAAGACACCCAGATGGTGCACTCTAAAATAGTACATCTAGATATAAGTACCACAAAGATGGGCACTGGAAGCCTGGAAGGGATAAATATTATCTTAGTATGGCTCCCGTCCCTAGTAGAGAGAGAATGTTAGGTAACTCGAAGAGCTAATGGATGGATCAAGGGGAGCTAAGAGCAAAAGAATATCTTGTTTGAGTTTTCTAAATAAAGTGATAGACATAAATGTTAGCGGGAAATAAGAAGAGAATTAATGAAGCATTATGAGTAAGATGTGATACCTAGATGAAAATGGTAAATGACAGTATTACATAGTCCATAGTAAGGAAAGAAAAGGAAGAGAAGTAACAGGCCTTGAGACAACAAAAGAATATAGGCCATAAAGTCATATCCTCACTTCGAGAAATAAGTTTGGGACTCCAACGTAACTACCGGAAGGAAAAGTTAGACCCTAGAATAATAGAAATCAGTATGGGTTGGTGAACAAGATAAACTAAACGTGGATTAGGGATTGAGCAGTTGGATAGTAGTCGGCATCATGAGAGTTTCAGATTTCATTCCGACAATAATAGAATGGACAACAGAAGAAGATTCATGAGAAATTCAGAGAATGGTTATTCCGGAAGATGCTTCCCTAAAGCAAGCAATGTGAGCAAAGTTTACTTAAAGGACTATGTGTTCCAGTTACACTAAGTGCCACCCGTGCGAGTAGGGAATTTCCTTATCCTTGGTATAGAAGGATTACCGCAAGGCGAGTAAGGGTCATCGATAGTGTGAGAAGACTCCAATGATGAAGAGGTAAAGCATCTATAGGTAGATCGTCATAGCTAACTAATACCTCTTCCCTAAAGGGGGAAATATGGAGTGATGTGGCATTAAGTCATAATTAGTGGTTCTAGTAATTATGAAATGGTAAAGGAATAATTCGATAAAATGAAAAAGGGATGAGATTGCACTTATTCAAAGCCTACAAATATTCTACGATACTAGAGCATTATGCAAACATGACGTCAAGGAGAGGAAGTAAGGGTTCCTGCCTGAGATGTTATTGATTAATAAGGAGCCAGTGCGAGAGATAAGTTAAGACAAGGAAATAACCCAAGAAAGATTACGCGGAGTATTGATATGAGAATGGGCCAACGAGTAGTTAGTAGTTGATTCAGGAAGTGCCTAGTTATGGCTAGATAAGAGGATACAGACAAATCAATAGATGGTGCAAGATAAACAGAGTGAACCCCAACATGGGAAATTCAGTCTCGCAAATATGACATCGTGACCCTTGAGAAATATTAAAATAGGAGTTGGGGTAGTTAAAGGTATCATATGAATGTCATGGAAATAAAAGAGAGTGCTACTGGGAAGACAGTCAAAATATCAGTCCAGAAGCAACACTACAAGCACAAGGGCGTGGAGGTAAGAACTACGGATAATTATAGGTGAGTACGAACACCAAGAATTCCATCGGGTATGCGATGTAATAATCTCGCAGATTTACAAGAGTCCGAAGGTCTTCCCTAAGTACTACAATGAAGGACTAGCTGAGGAAATAAGGAAGAAGGCTTCAACCCAAGCATAGTGACCTAAAGAGGAAATTGTTTTGTAACAACAGTCCCACTATAAAATTGTATGCACTACAAAAGAAAGTGGCACCTACCCTGACTAATGAGCGGGGAGTAAAACTAAAAGTAATATTCAAGGCCATATGAGTTTCACAAAAATTTTGGCATGCGTGAGAAATCAGTTAAGCTAAGTATGCATGCAACAAGGGGGCAAAAATACCAGGAAAAACAATTGCTTACGTTTGAAAAAAGCTAAAATGGAACGAAAGGAATTATACGATTAATGATCAGCCATAGAAGACTCCGGTATGAGTTAAAGGAGGAATTGGCTCCAGGTCATAGACAAAGGATGGAATCATTAGAAGATTGTATCATGGTTTTCCATAACGTCCATGAAAGGCTAAAGTAATAACTAAATGCCATAAGCCACAGATCGGAAGATATCTTAAGCCTGCGTAAAGGCTAATCAGAAGGAAGAGGAAACTAAAGAGTTACATCAAATAAAATAAATAAGGAGTATGATCATTGAACCTAGAAAATTATAGAAATCGTGATTGGGAGCATTGCAGAATCACTCGTAATATCAGAGGTACAAAAGAGACAGTACAAAAACCATATTATACAATGACTCTACGATAAAGCCAGTTATAGGAGTACCATCCCCATAAAAAGTTAGTATGAAGCTCCCACCGAATTGTGTATGCACCAGAGGTGCAAGTATTATAATAGAGCTTCAAGTTGTGGAGGTGAATTATACTTATGTGGAAGGGAGGTTATGAAAGGAGTAGAAGAGGTGATGCGATATTTTAAGGTAAGTAAGGTAAAGGTGAACAACACACGAGCTACTCAGGTGCAGAAAATTGTGAATAATCCATACTTCAGATACGAGGCTAGAAGCGCTGATATTCAATATCCAAGAATGATAGCGGCATCGTCACTGGCATACCTTCAAGCCTATGATTTCTAGGTATCGGAAGGTCTAGTTAAGAGAGTAAATGAAAAGTTAGAGACGATGTGATGTCTCGCTTGATGTTCAAGAATAACACAAGGAAATCTATGGTGCAAGCAAGTCGAAGGAAGGTTCTGAGTAGTATAAATGGATATGTGTAGATCACAAGCTAAAGTATGGTAGAGCGACAAGGTTTTAGGAAGACATGAGTAAGGATAAGAAAAGGCGAGTGAGAAGGCGACAAGAATGGATAAATCCTCGGGATTAAGGCCATGGAAACAAGAAGAACTTATGGTTTCTCTAAGTTATATGGAGCTCAGTATAGCCTGAATGAACTCAAAGTAGTCCAAGACTAGTAGCATTTAGAAGAAATGGAATATTGTCCTCATAGTAGAATGAGGGTGTAATTTTGATAGATAAAGAATGACGTTTGGGCCTTCGATTGAATAATGATTTGTAAAAAAAAAAAGAAGAAGAGGAAAAAAAGAAGAAGATTTCATGGACGACACAAGATTGGGATACCCCCCATAAGGTGAGTCACATTAGGATACTATGAAATATGATTATGGAAATTACTCTAGATGTTTCCTGATGAGACGTGAGCCCTAGCGACAGTGTCAAGTTATCAGTGGTAAATTAAGATCAACATTAAGGTAAATCAACAATGGATGGATAAAAGTTAAAAAGTATGAGGTAAGGTTAGGCCATCATTCTAAGATGAACAGTAATGAGGAAGCATTAAAGGATTTAGACTTATACATATAGGATAAGCAACAAGAGTAACTTGTAATTTGGTAGCAGACATCAATAACGAGAAATCGAGGTAAGAGTTATGGTATAGTATGACCTATGTAGATGCATTAAAGTCATACGGATGGATAACCGGGTCTATGAACAAGATTTGTAAGTTCGACAAAATACCGAGTGGAGAACTTCAGTAATGGATAAAAATCAGAGGAAACAGAAAGAAGAGACGATAAGCGCACTTACAAGGTCAGAATCGTACATGCTGCATGATAGAATGTAGCAACAATTACGAGACTGGAAGGATCCGACCATAAGTAGTGGTGTGAGAGAAAGGCCTAAAAGGGGGGAATGCCCTGGCCTTTGGAATTATTCACAGAATAGTTGCCTAGATGACAAGGAGAGTAATAAGTATTCAGAAGACATAGGCTATGAAAATGATAAGTGCACCAGTTAACATTCGAGGAAGAATGTTCCAAAGGGGAGGGGGGGATGATGTTACACCCCATATTTTCGTACATGAAAGTATGCCATGAGTAAATTGATATAAGCTCGAGAATGAGATTATTTTTGAGGTTATGAGTATTATATTATTTCAAACAAGTGATAAGTAAATTCGTGATGGTTAGAGGGTAAACGAATCAAAGAGAATGAGTTTAGTCGAAGTTTGACAATTTGGGATAAAGTACGGTACCGAGCTATAATACCCAGTATATATGAACTAGTGCCATAAAAGATACCACATGACCATAATAATGTGTATAAGGTGTATTAAAAGTGAGTAGTATTTTAAACAATTTGAGATGATTCTTGATTATGTGAATAATTAGTTAATTATTAATTAATGAGGGAATTAACAAGTTAATTATTAATTAGTAGTTGATTAACTAAAGTCTTTGGATAAAGACCAAGACAAAAATGTGGCAGCCCCCATTCCAAGATTTATGACTCTTATATTAGGAATGGAAGGTGTCACACTTGAAGAACTTAAGTGACACTAAGATAGACATGTGGGGTCCACCTAATAATTAAGGATAACTTTCCAAATTCAACATTCTTTTTAGATATCTTAAGAAAAGAACACAGTAACGTTCTTTCTAAGAGAACTCAACCAAGCTTTCCATTTTCATGTAACATTATTCCTAAACTCTTGAGAAGAGTTTAAGAAATCTTTCCATTACACAACATTGATTCTAAATCTCTTGAGAAAGGGTTTCAACAAAGATGATTTTGCAATAGCAACGTTATTGCTTTGAGCATTTCATGCAGATTGTTCCCTATTTCGATCTTGTTGTTACGTGTTTCGTCGCAATTAATGTGTATTAGAGGGATTGTCAAGATAATCGACTCAGGTATGTTAAGGCTAAGCCCTTCGTTCTTTTGGCATGATCTATACGACATGAGCGAAACCTGAAAATGCACAACTTCCATAAATGAATCTATTAATAGAAGTATTAGAGGTGCCTATCTTCTTCATTATCCATGTGTCCTATTATTCTATCATATGTTCATGAGTCTCAGAAAATAAGTAATTTGATAAAGTTTATTTCGTGATATTAATCAAAGGCATGATGGTCTTATGACACTCCAAAAGATTTTATTGACGTACTTCTCATGCATTGCATTCATTTACATTGACCCATGACAAGACGGAATTATATACGTGTATATATGTATAATATATGTATATGGGATATGGAAAAAAGTTACGGCGTTATCTATGCACCACCACCTGATCAGCTGGTATATGTTGATGATTTGCCCACAGTGGCCGAAACGATATGATAGGATGCCCTCAGAGGCTTGATGATGTTATGAACGCATATACTTATGCATGGTATGCTATTTATATGCATATGCATGACATTATAAAAATGAAATGATTCTTAGACCTATGCAAACGTGCATGTGGAGTCTTTAACTTCATGTTTCTCTCATGTATATTATTTACTGATTTTCATTCCTTACATACTTGGTACATTATTTGTACTGACGTCCCTTTTGCCTGGGGACGCTGCGTTTCATGCCCTCAGGTCCCGATAGACAGGTCGAGAGCCCTCCAAGTAGGCTATCAGGTCAACAAAAGATGTTCGTGCACTCCATTTGCTTCGGAGTTGATTGTTTGGTTAGTATGATTTAGACGTGTATTGTTTGGTATGGAGGGACTCTATCCCGACCTTTATGAAAATTTTGTATTCTTAGAGGTTTGTAGACAGATGTCGTGTATGTAATAGATTGTATAGCCTTGTCGGCCTATGTTCAGTGTACGAGTGTTTATTTTGGTCTTATAGATCAGTATGTCTTATGTATAGGTTGGTATTACATGTTGCGTTCTACTTATCTCACGGCAACCTTTCGGCTTAGTTATCAATGATAGTATGACATGAAAAGATACGTTATATTGGTACTCGATTGAGTAAGGTACCGGGTGCCTGTCGCGGCCCATTGGTTTGGGTTGTGACAAAAGTGGTATCAGAGCAGTTTTGTCCTAGGGATTCTACAAGCCATGTCTAGTAGAGTCTTGTTTATGGGTGTGTCGTGAACCGCACCTATAAGCAGGAGGCTATAGAGCATTTAGGACTGTCACTCTTTCTTCTTACTCTAGATTGTGTGGTAGAGCTCAGTTGTAAGATTTCGAATTCCTAACTTCTATTTTATTCGTAATAAGACGATACCTACATCCAGAAAGATAGTTGGTAAGAGGTTGAATGTGAATATGGAAGAGTTGAATTATAGGTACTCGATTTTTCATGATGTTTATGATAAGTAAATATAAGCTCTTCAGTAGATCATGTGTGTAGTAATATGTGTGAGACTCTTGATAAGGAACCTTGAGGTAAGAATACCTATCCACCTTTATGGTGAAAGACAATGAGAGATTCAGAAGATAAATACATGTTTCAATAAGCAAAAGAAGCAAGATGAATAAGGGCACGAGGCACCTAGTTAATGAAGGTTAACAATATTTACAATCCAGGTAGAGGAATATAAGCTTTTTGAGGTGCCTATGTTCTTGATTCTCCATATGTCCTATTATTATATCATCTGTTCATGAGTCTCAGAAAATAAATAAGTTAATAAAGTTTATTTCGTGATATTAATCAAAGGCATGATGGTCTTATGAGACTCCGAAAGATTTTATTGACGTACTTCTCATGCATTGCATTTATTTACATTGACCAATGACTAGACGGTATTATATACGCGTATATATGTATATTATACGTATATGGGATATGGGAAAAGGTTACAGCATTAAATACGCATCACCACCTGATCAGCTGGTATACGGCCGAAATGATATGATGGGATGCCCTCAGGGGCTTGATGATATTCTGAACGCATATACCTATGCATGGTATGACATTTATATGCATATGCATGACATTATAAAAACTAAATGATTCACAGGACTATGCAAACGTACATGTCGAGTCTTTTACTCCATGTTTCTCTCATGTCTATTATTTACTGATTTTCATTCCTTACATACTCAGTACATTATTTGTATTGACGTCTCTTTTTCCTGGGGACGCCGCGTTTCATGCCCTCAGGTCCCGATAGACAGGTCGAGAGTCCTCTAAGTAGGCTATCAGCTTAGTGGAAGAAGTTGGTGCGCTCCATTTGCTTCGGAGTTGCTTGTTTGGTTAGTATGATGTAGACGTGTATCATTTAGTATGGTGGGACTCTATCCTGACCTTTATGAAACTTTTGTATTCTTAGAGGCTTATAGACAGATGTCATGTACGTAAAAGATTATATAGCCTTGTCGGCCTATGTTCAGTGTACGAGCGGTTATTTTGGTCTTATAGACCCCTATATCTTATGTATAGGTTGGTATTACATGTTGTATTCTAATTATCTCACGGCAACCTTCCGGTCAGTTATCTATTATATTATGACATGAAAAGATATGTTATGTTGGTACTCAGTTGAGTAAGGTATCGGGTGCCCATTGCGACCCATTGGTTTGGGTCGTGACAGTTTCTCCGAATGTAGTTTGATCTACGGGATGATCCGCCTACAAAATTGAATATCTACGAGTTTTTTTCCAACGTATTAAATCGTTCATTGATAAACCATTGGACCAGAGAGATATCAAATTTTTCGCGGGTCTGCACAGACTGGTAGGTGACAAGTAGGTGCATCACCTTCTTTCCAAAAGCAGAGGCCTCAATTAAAAGCTCCTAAAGTGACTAGAGAGGGGTGGCCAAGAGGGGAATTTTAAGTACATATTAAGTCATTTATTTCACTAATTTTTCAGACAAAGCACATCAGATTGAAACCCTGCAACTCCTCATCAATAATCCCACACAAACCCAAGGTGATTTCGGGTGATACGATGTGATTCTGGTGCCAAAAACCCTGGACAGCTTGCTAGTTTCTCTTTCTCCTTCGTGTAGCTGCATCAAGGGACTAATTTTAGATTAAGAAGACTAGTTTTTGGTGGGTTCTTCTCATTACAAGGCAAGTATATGCTTCTCCACCGCTTATCTATGCTTCTACGAGTTGTAACTTGTTCATAAAGACTAGACCTAGCGAGCTTCGAAAGAGTGGTATGTTGTTTGTTGTTGTGTCTCTATTGGATGGTTCTGAACTTATTTTTAAGTTGAGTTCATGGATGTTTTATAGGATAAGAGTATTAATTATGTATAGTTGGTTGTGCTGCTCGATTTGAAAGAAACGACAAGTCAGAAAGGTGTTTTAGTGAACTGAAAAAGTCAGCTTTGAGTTGTTGAACTTGTTGGACTGTTATGGGGTCTTTTTAAAGTTGTATTGTGGCTGAAAATTAGTAAAATTATTGAATATAGAGGAAGTGCTTCCCAATTCTCCGTAAGAGAGAAAATAGCTAAGAAATGCGTTTTGAGTTCTTTCATGGTATTAACCATAGTTGATACCTTGATGTAGGTTGACGTACTAGAGGCAGTGTATATTGAGTCATTATCAACAAAGGTATGTTAAGAATCAGCCCTTCATTTATTTTTGCATGATCTCGTAACTACAAGTGTTTGATAACTAGACATATAGAGAAGTTCGTACTCTTGAATTTATGTACATTATCCTAGTCTCATAAGTTACAGTATCCTAGCCTATTGGGGCTTTATATTCAATTAGTTGTTGTCTTTTTCTAGTTAAGAGAGAAGAGGGTCTATATACATATACCCTATTTTCAGTTACACTATTTTCATCATCGTCGAGATATAATCGGTGGGAAGGCCCTTATTGGGTAGTATTATGGTATTTTCACCACCATCGAGCTATAACCAGTGGGCATGCCCCAATTGGGAAACCTCGGAACATATGCTAAGTTATAGCATACTGTAGTCGAGCGCCTATGAGCGAGCCTAGAATGGCCAAGATACAGAACCAAGTATGGCCTAGCTCATATGAGCGAGCCTACTACGGTAGAGCAGTTATGCGTACCGAGCCTTATACAGACGGACGACTATTTTACTTACTATATTGAGAGAGTTGAGTCAGTATTAGTAGGTAAGCATACCTTAATTTATATTTGAATCCCAGTTACTTTCAGTTGTATATATTATCAGTTAAATTTCATCTTTAAGTTATTCTGTTGCCTTACATACTCAGTATATTATTTCGTACTAACGTCCCATTGGCTGGGGACGCTACAATTCATGCCTGAAGGTCCTGATAGATAGCAGGATAGACCTTCCATGTAGACGGAATCAAACATCAGCTTTGTTGGTAAGCGCCACTTTCTCAAAGTTTCAAGTTCTAGACCCTGGAGTCCTTTTTATATATAAAAGTATAATGGGTAGGCCGAAGCCCTATCCCGACGATGATAAAATTCAGTTACCTGTAGAGGCCATTTGACGAGTCCTGTGTATTTTATATATTGAATTTGTGGCCTTGTCGGCCATGTGTATATGTTCTATTTGGCATTTCTAGTTGGAGACATTCATGGTGGCCTCGTCGGCCTGCACATTTATGTATATTAGCTTTTGGGTATTTTTACCCCTCAAATGAGAGGGACGTTATTTCCAGATGATTAAGAATATGGCCTCATCAGCCTTGATTCATATTTTTAGTTTGCAAGTAGGCCTCTCGGCCTATGTTGAGGGTTACCCCTCTAGAGATAACAGTTACAGAGTGGTGCGCTCAGGCAGGGTAAGACACCGGATGCCAGCCACGCCTTCCCAAGTTTGGTGTGTGAAAAATACACATGGGAAGGGCTTGTAAAAGTTTTGATTTACTCATTTTGTGGTCATTAACACATCTAAACTTATATTAAAGGGTATTTATCCTTGAGAACTACATTATATGAAATATATTGGGGTGCCGTGCATGCTAGGTGATAGGCGTGTGTGCGTGCACTGGTGTGTTCATTGTTTGGGGAGGCCGTTAGGCTATTACCAGGCTTGTTATGCTATCATATCATGTTATCCCCATGTTTCCTCTACTTTCGTGATTACTTGACGACGATTCATGTTAGACATCATATCTAGGATATGTGCTAATTACTTTAGACTTGATAGGATTATTCATATTGTTTTTGAGTTGAATACCTTATTTTCACATAATTTCCCAGTCATGATATTATATTCGTTTATGATACCTCTGTCTCAATACTTCCGATTTAATTCCTCACATGTTATTGATACCGCTTAAGTATAATACTGTTTAATTGAGTATTTGAGATGTGTTTATTTGAGAGTTGAACGGCAAATGAATGAGTTTGGGCCTTAAAGCTAGTTTGATATTGATTTTGAGTTGACGTGTATGCCAGGACCATACTGGGCTAAGTGTTATTGTTTTATGGCGACAAGTTCACCAAGCCTCATTATTGGGCTAAATGATTATGATTAGCGCTTCGGCATGATCCGCCCCTAGGGAGTCTGACATGCCAGCAGTGGGCACAGGCATAACATTTCATATACGTGCTTGATGATGAGCAGTTATACAAGGCAACCGTATAGTTCTAAGTGTAAATATTCATGACAAATCCACTATGTTGGGCTTGAACTGTTATACTTGAAAGTATGCCTAAATTTCTGAAATGCGAACAAGCTGAATTTGATATCATTAAGCTACTGTTTCTACGGTTATACTTCATATCATAAAATGTTATTGTTTAGTGGTATTGGTGTTTGACTATTAAGCTGAGCTCGTCACTACTTTCAACCCAAGGTTAGTGTTGTTAATTATTGAGTACATTGGTCCAGTTGTACTCATATTACACTGTACACTTTGTGTACAGATCCAAGTGCATCCAGTCGAGGTAATTTTAAAACTTGAGTTGTTGCCAGCTTTTGGGAGACTACGAGGTAGTTGCCATATCATCTGCAATCCTTGGATTTCTCTTTTCGTTATCTCTATCTTTACTGTTCTTATTCAGATAGTTGTATTAGAGGATTTGCTTATATCTTGTTTTTCAGTAGTTCTTGTGTACTCGTTGACACCAGGTTTTGGGGTTCGTTGTAGCAACATTACTGATTTATTCTCAAATACTTTATGACATTCTTTCATTGTTGAGTTATTAGACCATGTATAATGATTTCATTATTATTATTATTATTATGTGTTTGTTGGCTTACCTAGCGGGTTGGGTTAGGTGCCATCATGACTTGTTGATTTTGGGTCGTGACAAGTTGGTATCAGAGCACTAAGTTGCTTAGGTCTCATGAGTCACGAGCAAGTTTAGTTGAGTCTTGCGAATCGGTACTGAGATGTTTGTAGTTATCTTTGAGAGGCTACCAAACTATTAGTAAACTTCACTTTCGTGCATTCTTATCATGCGAATTTGTTATTTTCGAAGTTTAAACCTTGACTCTTCTAGTCTCTCACATATGGTGAGGACACGTGCGACCATATCAAGCGGACGACCACCAATACGTTTAGCTATGGCCGTGAGAGGCCGAAGTCGTAGTACAAGTCGAGGTGTGGCTCCTACTATAGCCAGAGCAGCACTTGTGGAGAAATTAATTGCACCAGCAGACGAGCAGGTACCAAATGTTGTTGAGCCGGTTGGAGTAGCTCAGGAATCAATAGTGCCCATTGTGATCACAGGCCTTCAGGATTACTTAGCCCAGATTTTGACAGTGTGCATGAGCTTGCATCAGGCGGTTTAGATTCCAGCTGCACCAACCACTTCATAAGCTAGGGGAGGTGCTCAGAATCCTGTCGCCCCTCTCCTGAGCAGCTAGCTCAGAGACTTTAGATAGCGGGGGGTACTACCAGCCCAGTCGGTGGTTACTACTTGGGAAAAGGTTTGCCCAACTATGAGTGATGAGGAGAAGACGCTATTTTAGAATTTTGGGAGGATTAATCCTCTAGATTTCAGTGGGGAGGAGTCAGAGGATGCTCATGACTTTCTAGACAGGTGTCAGCAGATTCTTCGCATAACGAGTTGGAGACCAATGAAGTTGCATTTACTACGTTTAAGCAAGCTGGGTAGCCTATAGATAGTGGCAGGCCTATGATTTAGGTAGGCTAGTTAGAAAAACACCACTTACATGGCATGTGTTCTTAGTTCTCTTCTTAAAGAAGTTTGTTCCAGAGACTCCCAAAGAGAAGCTACGTAGAGATTTTGAGCAACTGCGCCAAGGAAATTTGACTGTGACTCGGTATCAGATGAGATTCACAGATTTATCCTGTCATGCTATATGGTTGGTTCCAAATAAAGAGAGGATCATGAGGTTCATCGATGGCCTCAACTATGGCCTACGTTATAGTTTTGCCCAAGAGGTCGAGATAAATTATTAGTTTTACTAGGTGGTCGAGATTTCTAGTCGCTTGGAGTCAGTTTGCATGCATGAGCATGAGGAGCGAGAGGAAAATAGGTCCTATGGATTTGGTGGTTTCTGTGTCAGCTGATCTGGAGGTCAGTCATATTACAACATAGGTCTTCCTTACAGGCCCACTCAGATAGCTCGTTTGCTTCATCATGGTGAATCACCTTGCCATGGTTCATATAGTATTCGCATGAGTCAGTCGTCTTTCAGTGCACTTCCAGATTAGAGCTCGTACTGTGCTCCATCAGTTCAAGGTTCATCAGTACCGAGTTCTTCCAGTGTCTATTCCAGTACTCGGGTCCGATGCAGGCCCCACCGTCATTTCTGGATCGAGGTTGTTATTATTGTAGAGAGTTAGGCATGTAAATAAGTACTATCCCCATCATTATAAAGGTCCAGTGCATGAGGGAGGCTAGTCAATGACCCCTGCACCAGTTACTACACCACCTGCTCAAGGTGGAAGCTGTGTGGGTCGGGGTTGCCCCCAGAGGGGGAGGTCAGACAAGTGGTGGTCATGCTCGACGTATGCTTTTCCCGCTAGGCCAGAGGTAATTTCTTCAGACGGAGTGATCATAGGTATTGTTTCAGTGTGCCACAGGAATGCTTTAGTATTATTTGACCATGGTTCTACTTATTCATACATGTCATCATACTTTGCTCATTATTTGGTTATGCTCCGTGATTCCCTAGCTATTAGTGTCCATGTATCTATATCAGTGGGTGATTCTATGGTTGTGGACCATATATATTAGTAGTGTGTGGTGACTATTAGGGGATTAGAAACGAGAGTTGATCTTTTACTACTTAGCATTGTTGATTTTTTATGTGATATTACACATGGATTGGTTGTCACCGTGTCATGCTATTCTGGATTGTCATGCTAAGATTGTGACAATGGTGATGCCAGGGTTGCCAGGATTGATTGGTGAGGTTCCTTGGATTATTTTCCACTATAGTGATTTCATATTTGAAGGCTCAACGGATGGTTGAGAAGGGATATCTGTCATATTTGGCCGTTGTGAAGGATATTAGTGTTGATACTCCTACCGCTCAATCAACTCTAGTAGTGAGAGATATTCCATATGTTTTTCCTATATATTTGTTGGGCATGCCCCCCCTAAAAGGGTTGTACTTCGTACCTTGAGGAAGAAGAAGTTGTATGCTAAAGTATCCAAGTGTGAGTTTGTCTTGATTTTGTGGCGTTCTTGGGGCATATGGTGTTCAGTGAGGGGATCAAGATAGATCAGAAGAAGATTGAGGCATCTTAGTATGGTCTAGACTATCATCAACTACAAAGATGCAGAGTTTCTTGGGTTTGGCAGGATATTAACGCCGTTTTGGGGAGGGTTTCTCATCCATTTTTGCACCTCTAACACATTGACCTAGAAGGATGACCTATTCGGGTGGTCTGATGAGTGCGAGGATAGCTTTCAGAAGCTCAAGACTTCTTTGACCACAGTCCCAGTTATAGTTTTACCATCAGCATCGGGTTTATATGTAGTTTATTGTGATGCTTCTTGTATTAGCATCGGGTGTGTCTTGATGCATGAAGGTAGAGTGATTTCTTATGCTTTGCGTCAGCTGAATCCCCATGATAAGAACTATTTCGTTCATGATATAGAGTTGGCAGCCATTGTTCATGCATTGATAATTTTGAGGCACTATCTCTACGGCTTGTCTTGCGAGGTATTCATAGATCATTGGAGTCTACAACACTTGTTTAAGCAAAAGGATCTAAACTTGGGCAGCAGAGGTGGTTAGAGTTGTTAAAAGACTATGATATCACCAGTTTGTATCATCCCTCGGAAGGCCAATGTGGTGGTCAATGCCATGGGTAGAAAGGCTATGAGTATGGGTAGCCTTGCATATATTCCATTTGGTGAGCGGCTTCTAGCATAAGATGTTCAAGCTTTGGCCAATCAGCTCATGAGATCAGATGTTTCGGAGCCTAGTCGGGTTCTAGCTTGCTTGATTTCTCAATCTTATTTTTATGAGCGCATCAGAGCTCGTGAGTATGACAACCCCCATTTGATGGTCCTTAAGGACAAAATGCAGCATGGCGATGCCAAAAAGATTTCTATTGGAAATGATGGGGTGTTGAGGAACAAGATCGAATTTGTGTGCCCAGTGATGATGGGTTGCGTGAGTTAATTTTTAGGAGGCCCATATTTTGCAGTATTCCATTCATCCGGGTGCCGTGAAGATGTATAAGGATTTGAGACAACATTGTTGGTGGAGGAGAATGAAGAAAGATATAGTAAAGTATGTGTCTCAGTGCTTGAACTATCAGTATGAGAAGTACAAGCATAAGAGTTCGGGAGTTTGCTTTGTCAGTAGGAGAAGTACGAGAATAAGAGGTCGGGAGTATGATTTAGAGACTTTAGATTCACGAGAAAAAGTAGGAGCATGTCACTATGGACTTTGTTGTTGGGCTCCCATGGAGTTTGAAGAACTTGATGCAGTGTCGGCTGAATCAGATCTATATCCGCGAGATTGTTTAGTCTTTATGGTGTGCCAGAGTCCATTATTTCTGATCAAGGAATGCAGCTCATATAATAGTTTTGGAGAGAATTGCAGTGAGAGTTGGGCACACGGGTTGAGTTGATTATAAAATTCCACCCCCATACGGATGGACAGTCCAAGTAGTGCGCCCATGTGTTATGGATTTTGGGGGTTCATGGGATCAATTGCTACCACATGTAGAGTTTTCCTACAACAACAGCTCAAAATCGACTCTTCAAATGGCTCCTTATGAGACCTTATATGGGAGGTAGTGTCGATCTCCACTTGGTTGGTTTGAGCCGGGAGAGGCTAGGTTATAGTGCACTGATCTGGTTCGGGATGCCTTGGAGAAAATCAAGTTTATTCAGGATCGACTTCGATAGCATAATCTAGACAGAAGAGTTATGCTGATCGAAAGGTTCCTGATGTTGAATATATGGCGGGAGAAAAGGTATTTCTCAAATTTTAGCCCATGAAGGGTGTGATGAGGTTCGGGAAGAAGGGAAAGTTGAGCCCTTAGTATATTGGCCCTTTTGAGCTACTTGAGAAATTGGAGAGGTGGCCTACAAGCTTGCATTTCTACCTAACCTAGCAGGTGTTCGCCTAGTGTTTCATGTTTCTATGCTCAGAACGAATTATGGTGATCCGTCACATGTTTTGGACTTCAACAAAGGTACAGTAGATGGGGATTTGACTTATGATGCTAAGTCGATGGCCATTTTTGATTGGAATGTTCAGAACTTTAGATCAAAGAATACAGCTTTAGTGAAAGTTCAAGGGAGAAGCTGGTAAGTCGAGGAAGCTGCTTGGGAGACTGATCAGGAGATGCTGAGAAAATATCCACACCTTTTTGAGACTCCAGGTATAATTCTAGACTCGTTCAAGGAGAACGTTTGTTTAAGAGGAGGAGAATGTAACGGCCCTTCCAGTAGTCTTGTGTATTATAGCCCCGTACCTATATTTATTGCTCCTACTATGTTTATGTGACTTCCTAGGGTGGTTGGATTGTCTTACAGGAGGTTTCAGAGTGAATTGAGATACTTAGTCCAACGGTTGAAGGCTTAAATTGAAATAGTTGACCGGAGTGAGACTTTTGTATAAACGACTTCTAAATGGAGTTTTGATAGTTCTGATAGTTTCGATGGTGATATTGGACGTAGGCATATATCCGGATATTGATTTTTAGGTTTGTAGGGTGATTAAAGGCGTTTTGGTGAAAGATTGAAAGTTGGATGTGTGGAAGTTTGGGACGTGTGACTGAGAGTTCACTTTAATGATATTGGGTTAGGATTTTGGTTCCAGCAGTTCGAATCCCATTGTTTCATTTGGGAATAGTGTAAAAAATTTGAGGTCATTCGGAGTTGATTGGATACAGTTTGGCATTAGTTTTAGTAGTTGGAAGTTCATTAGTTTCATTAGGCTTTAATTGAGGTGATATTCGTGAATTTGATATTGTTTGATGTGATTTGAGGTTTCAAAGAAGTTCGTATTGTGTTTTAGGACTTGTTGATATGTTCGGACTGGGTATTGGGGGCCTCGGGTGTCATTCACATCAAGTTCGGCTTCTTTTTTGACTTTATTGGACTGCTCAAACTGTGCATCTTGTTTCCTTATACGTGATCGCAAAGGGACGATCTCCATCATGAACGGTCTTATGGTGACTGGTGGAATTTTTGCATCGCGTTCGCGAGACTCGTACAAGCATTTGTTCTTCGCTTTCACATAAAAGGGAGGTAAGGCTCTAGGTGTCAAGCGTTTGTTCTTCGTGGATGCGAGACCAGGACCGCGATCACGAAGCTTTAGGACCTTTGGCCATCGTGTTCGCGACTAGGCTGTCACATTCGCATATGAGGTTTTTTCAGGTGGTATCCTTTGTGCTTCGTGAATGTGAGGTATTTTTCGTGTTCGCGAAGAGGAACGTCTAGGTGGAATATTTAAAGTCCCCTTTTGAGGGTTAGGTATTATTTCATGATTTGATCTTTATTTTTAGCATTTAATTAGTGAATTAAAGTGAAGAAATGGGAAATTTTGTGAAAACTTTTCAAAAATGAAAAAAATGGAGGTTTAAAACTCGATTTGAAGTCGGAATTGGAAGATTTTGGTATAGTTGGACTCGTAATTGAATGGGTGTCCAGAATTTGTGAATTTTTTGGGTTCTGAGGTGCGATCCCGGGTTGACTTTTTTGGTTGGCCTTCTGATTTTGATAAAGATCAAAACGCTTTTGTTTGAAGTTGTTTCCTAAGGCATTATTTGTTCATATTGAGTTGTTTGTGACTAGATTCGAGCAGTTTGGAGGCCCATATGTGTGGGAAGGGCGTGTCTGTGTTTTGATTTGCTCATTTTGAGGTAAATAACACATCTAAACTTGGATTTGAAGGTATTTAACTTTGGTAACTACGTTATAAGAAAGATATTGGGGTAACGTATGCTCGTCACGTATGCACGTGCAATGGCGTGTTAATGGTTCGGGGAGGCCTTTATGCTATTACCAGGCTTGTTTTGCTATCATATCATGTTATCCACGCGTTTCCTCCTCTTGCTTGATTATTTGAATTGTGATTCATGTTAGACATGATGTCTAGGATATGTGCTAACTGTTTGATACTTGATTGGTCTATTCTTTTTGTTTTTGAGTTATATACCTTATTTGCACACATGTTATCCATCATGGTATTATATCCGTGTATGATATCTCCGTCCCAGTACTTTTTATTTGATTCCTCACATATTTTTGATATTGTTGTATTGACCAGGCCAGTCGTTTTGAGAGTTTGAGCCTCGATCCCCTATTTATTGCTTCCTCTGCTTCATTTTATTCTTGCATGACTTGCCTGGGTGCTATGTGTCGGGTTTAGGAGAGTTTATGAGTGAAATTGGATACATAGTCCAAAGAGTGACGTTGAGTTGTAAGATAGTGGAAACTTTTGATATCAGTGTTGGATTCTGATTTCGGGAGTTGGAGTAGGTATGTAATGTCATTTATGCCTTTTTTCAAAATTTGAGGTCGATCGGACTTGATTTAATAGGTTTCAGTATCGAATGTGAAAGTTGGAACTTTTAAAGGTCATTAGGCTTGACTCGATGCGCAATTCGTGTTTTTAGCGTTGGTTGACGTGATTTGAGGGCTCGAATAAGTTCGTATCGTGTTTTTGGACTTATTGGTATGTTAGGTTAAGGTCCCAGGGGCATCGGGTTGAATTCACATGGTTAACGTATTGATTTCTGGACTTGGAAAACTGCTGAAATTTTTTTGGAATTCTGGTTTCCTTCTTCCCGTTCGCGAGGGGAGTACTACGTTCTCGAACTGTAACTGGTGGTAGGTAAGGATTTGTGGTTCTCTAACGCATGAAGGGGATTGCGTTTTCAATGAGTAAGAAGAGGCAGGTGGGACCCCAAGCGTTTGATTTATGCGTTCACAAAGAAGGGGTCGGCTTCGCGGAGCTGTGGGCCTGTGAGGCATCGCGTTCACGAGTGGGGCCTCGTGTTGGCATAGAAGGTTTTGGGAATCAGACTTAATTATGCTACACAAACTCAAGAGGAATGTCGCGTATGTGATGAAGAAGGTTGCTGGGCAGATTTAAAATGTTCAAAAATGAGGGTTTGAGTTCATAACACAAAAATTGACTTGGGAGCTCAGGATTAGGCGATTTTTGGAGAAATTGTTACGTGGGGTGTTTGGGGTAAGTGATTCTTACCTAGTTTTGGTTAACTACCATGATTATGTCTGTAATTTATTGGTTATTTGGGGTGAAAAATTGGGGATAATGGAAGAAAGTTCTTAGACCCAATTTTGAGGTTTTGATCGGGATTTTGGTATCAGGTTTGAATATTTTGGTATGAGTGAGCTCGTGGTTGAATGGGTGTTCGTATTTTATGACTTGTACCCAATTCCGAGACGTGGGCACGGGTCAACTCTTTCGGGAAATTTCCTATATTCTTGTTAAACCCGTGATTTCTTTATTGAGATTAGTTTCTTATAGTTATTTTTATAGTATATAATTTCTTTTGGCTAGATTTGGGCCATTCGGAGTTGTAAAGTTGAGGAAAAGGCGTTCTTATTGACTGATTGAGCTTGATTTGAGGTAAGTGACTTGTCTAACCTCGTTTTGGGGAAATTCCCCTTATGTGTTGGTATTGTTGTGATATTTGAAATACGTGAAGGCCGTGTACGCGAGGTGATGAGTGCGTACACGGGTTATATGTTGAAAAATCCAGTTCTTGCTGAGTAGTTCTCTTTTAATTCCTTAATTGAGTTGCCCTATCTTGTGTAGTCATCATGTTTAGCCTAATGTCGCATGCCTACTTGTTTAAACTCTTACTTGCTATTTGTGCAACATGCTTAATTGACTTATCTATTTCCTTGGTTTGTATTCAGTCTTTATTTGTAGGATTTCTTGCTGTAAGTTCATTGCTCCTTAAGTTATGAGTTGCATATTTAATTTTAGGACTACGAGGTGGTACCTCGGGAGATCCCCTTTTTCATATTTATTTTTGGGACTACGAGGTGGTACCTCGGGAGATCCCATATTTCATATTTACTTTTGGGACTACGAGGCGGTACCTCGGGAGTTCCCCATATGCATATTTACTTTTGGGACTACGAGGTCAGTACCTCGGGAGTGCCCCTGTTATTTACTTCTATCTTCTATGTTGTTTCCTTCTGAAAATTCTTATTATTAAATTCTCAGTCATTTATTATATTATAATATATCTTCTGCCTCGTTTCTTTTTTATTCCAGTGCGACCGTGACATGACCTCGTTAATACTCTACTAAGGTAAGGCTTTGCACTTACTGTGTACCGTTGTGGTGTACTCATACTAATCTTCTGCACATCTTCTTGTGCAGATTCAGGTACCTCCTACCAGCCCCTATATAAATGAGCAATGATTACGTGGACACTTCAAGGTATATCTGCCAGCATGCGCAGACCTCAAGTCCCCTCTACCTTTTTGATGTTGATTTCCCTCATCTTTATTAGACTCTGATGTATAGATACATTTAGTATTTCTCTTAGAAGCTTGTGACTTATTTCTACCGAGTTTTGGGATTTGTAATCATTTTGAATTGCAGTTTTATTTACTCAAGATATTGTGATTTGAGTTTCACTTTAATATTCAGTTAATTGATATAATTGTTGGGCTTACCTAGTCTTAGAGACTAGGTGCCGTCATGACATCCTACAGAAGAAAAAATGGGGTTGTGACAAGTTTGTATCAGAGCTCTAGGTTTATAGGTGTTATGAGTCACAAACAAGTTTAGTAGAGTCTCGCGGATCGGTACGGAGACATATGTACTTATCTTCAGGAGACTATGGGGCTGTTTGGAAAAGTTTCACTACTTTGATTCCTTATCGTGCGAGATATTTACTTTGGATTCTAAATTTATGTCTTTCTATTCTCCCACAGATGGTGAGGACACGTACAGCTGCATCAGATGAGCAGACACCCACACCCTATGCTAGAGCGGCAAGAGGCCGGGGTCGGGGTACAAGCCGAGGTCGTCCATGTGGTACAGCCAAAGCACTCCCACAAGCTGCTATAGAGTAGCCACCACTAGCTCTAGTGGGAGCGCAAACACCTGAGATGCCTGTTACTGCACCAGCTGTTCATGAGACTCTAGCCCAGTTTCTGAGCATGTTCAGCACTTTAGCTCAGGCAGGGTTGATCCCACTTGCTCCTGCTACATCTCATGTGGTAAGGGATAGCCCCAGACCTGGGAGGGGTGCACCTCCACAGGCTAATCAGGCTCTGCATATTCCATCGGGCCCTTAAGTTTTCTAGTCCATGGTTGCCGCACTAGTTGCCACTCCACCGGCACAACCAGCTAGAGGTAGAAGTTGGGCAAGTAGAGGTCACCCTAGAATAGGAAGCCATGCCAGATATTATGCCCTTCCTGCTAGGACAGAGGTAGTTGCATCCGACTCTATCATCACATGTATTGTTCCGGTTTGTCGTAGAGATGCATCAGTCTTATTTGATCCAGGCACCACTAAATCATATGTGTCATCTTATCGCGTGATTCTTTGAGTTCTCATGTCTATGTGTCTACACTCGTGGGAGACTCTATTGTTGTAAACCATGTGTACTAGTCATGTTTGGTTGTTATCACTTGTTTTGAGACTAGAGCTGATTTATTATTGCTCTGGATGATAGACTTTGATATCATTTTGGGAATGGACATGTTGGGAATTACACTCAAGTAACTATCCAATGTATTTCATGATTTTACAAACATGAGCGAGTTTATGTTGATTAGTCTCGGGTAACAATTTTATATTATCTTCTTCCAAAGACTAGCAAGACTTCCTAATTGAATTATCCTTAAAACAATTAAGAGATTAAACACACTCAAATATGGCTACAAGTAGTTCAATCCTATCCTAGGTATAATCTATAAAGTGAGAGTTAAAGCCTTAAGTTATTGTTAACTATTCTTTCCCAATCCAAAATTATCTTTCCCAAAACTAATTCAAAGTAAATGGGCGAGTCCTAGGGTTAGCTAATCCCTTTGGAAATATTGGAGAACAAGAATAATTAAAGAAACAATAACTCACTTCAATATAAATAAAAATCGATCAATACATAAGCACAACAAGATATTTAATTCATACTTTAAATGTGAATATTCACATAAACACGATTCAAGTATTGGAAAAAATACTACACACTTAGATATACAATACAAAGCAAGGAAATAAAGAAACGAACATAAATGGGTAAGATAAAACCTGTAAAATAGAAGTAAATGATATTAAACACACGATTTTGTCAATCAAACATCAAAACCTGAGATTAAAGATGAGATAAGTTGGTAAAATACCCACTTATAACCTCCCCCCCCCCCAAACATAAAATATTGCTTGTCCTCAAGCAATCAAAGCACAACCTTCCATGTATTTAATGCAATAGTACGTCAATATCATATCAAGTCAAAAAGTCTACTTTAAGCACAAACACATGACTTTAATTAGTACCAACAATTAATCTAAGGCATATGAATCACCGACAACTTCTTAAGAATATCATTTCATTTCAAGTGCTCAAACACCAAGTTAGTCAAAATAGCAATCAAGTCATGGCACAAATGCTTCAAAATTTGCCTCTTCGTCATAAAATGACATTTTAATGTCAATGTTCCCTCACAACCAAGAGAGAATTTCATGCTCACAAATTGCAATCAAAACATAAATGGGATATCAAATGGAAAGAATTATCTCTCTCTGACAAAGATGTTCAAATTCAGCCAAGTAGTATCATGTGATTTCCCTTTATGTATTTCTCGAGTAATATAGACACACTTAGTTCAAAATCAGTGAGGACTTGAAGGGTTGTAGTGTAGGTTTTTGGTTAAAGTAGGACACAATTTTTGTTAGAGTGACTCAAAACCTCCCTATGCACTACAATTTTTTAACAATAAAAGTATACTTCCTTCAACAACTTTTCCACCCTTTCTTCATTTTTCATTTCATCACCTAGTCTTCCATTTATTTACAATTCCTTATTTTTTCTTTCTTGTATATATATATATATATATATATTTATCCTTTCACCATATAAACTACTCCCACATCACAACTTTTCCAACTGTCACCCGAAACTTAGGCTTTTAGTCTATGTTCAGACTTTCAAAGCACTTAGGGAGGTAGGATGCCAAAATATAGATCAATAAAGAACAAAAGGTTAAAGCTTGTAACATGGTTTCCAAAGAAAAGGTTAAAGGCTCAAATGAGGTTGACTAGGGAAAATATTCAAGGGTAGGAAATTTAAGGCAAAAGAACGGTACAAGGAAGGCCTAACTTCATTTTTCAAACCAAGTTAGTCTAGGATTTCATCTTGAATCACATTTTGGGCAAGTTCTAGACTAAAAATCATGCAAAAGAGCTCTCAACGAACCTCACCACACATGGCAGATGCAAATTCGAGTGAAATATGTATCAAAAGCCCAATAAAAACAAATGAACTCAAGAAAAATACTCATAGCCTAAGGATACTATTTAACGAACCAAAGAGCCAAAAATTGAGTCTAAAAGTTATGACAATGATCCTTACTTCAATCATTTTTCTTTTTCAAAGATCAAGAATTCATATGCCAAAATTTAAATCATGTTGGTATCAAGCAAGACACAACTTTGAGTATGGACAAAAAAACCACACCCAATAATAATTTTGTCACACCATCCATCATAGGGAAAAGTCACCCGGTTCAACACAAAAATATTCCTCTGGAAAGAACCGTAGCATAAAGAAAATCCAAGGATATCTATTGAAAAGTATATTATTACTAAAGATATTAAAATAATATAAACTAAAAACTACTGAAGGAATAAAAATAAAATAACTAAAAACTACTAAAGAAAATAAAATAATAAAAGCGACTAATCCACCACTATAGTAATCCCAACACAAGCCCGACAAGGGCACACAATATTCACACAAACTCATAAGCATGGCAAGGGAATAAGTCAAGCATAAATATAGAAACAAAGCATGCCACACCCAACTAAAATCATTGCAGGGTCCTCACTGCATAATATCAAAAAAAAAAAAAAAACTATAATAGTTAGAGGGGCTCTCTGAATCGGCCTCAGTCAGAGCAGGAGGTGGAAGGAAATTTGAGATCCTCCTAATCCTCATCATCATCAGAGTCATTTGAACTGCAAAACGACCTCATCTTATCCATAATTTTGTTCAGGAATTTGCTCTTTTTCTTTTCGTGCTCCCTGAACTTTCTCTACAGCTTCTCAATCTTCCTTTGCCGGTGGGTCATATTTTCCAACATGTTTTTCATGGCCTCCATCTTTCCCGTTATTGCTTTTTGCGCTTTGACCACGTCATCCAGGAATGGTGGGGAAGCACTGCCAGTAGATGTCCCAAGTGGGCCAATAGGAAGGCCAGCTATAAGCTGCTTAATGTGTCCATCTACTCCATGTATCTGACGTGATAGGTGACACATAGTGTGAGGGCCGGGCTGGAGTCGTCCCATGAGGTTAAATGACCCTGGTGGAGGTGCAAAAGATCATGCGGGATCAGTTGTTTCCTCAGAAAACTTCCCAAATGAAGAAGATGCAACACCAATCCTCCTCTTTCTCTACTTGTCAGTGGGTCCCCTTTTCAGCACTGGGTGGCTCATCGGCTATCCCGGACCTTTCACATCATCATTTGGGAGTTTTAACACCCCAACATCATATCATAGCCGGGTGATCAATGATGGGAAGAATAGGATCTTGGACCTCTCATGGGTGGCTTCCTCGATTTCTATAACAATGTGCTCCCCCACGTTCACGGGTAGTCCATCCATAATAGCATCAATTATGACTGCCCTATTTGTCATCACATCAGTGTCATTTGTAGAAGGAAAGATCCTCACACAGATAATGGAGAGCCAAATCTTTTCCTCCGCAGTGAAATCAGGAGAGTCAACTCCCTCGTGCAATGTCAACCACTTCGGGGTCACCCCGTCATACAATTTGTCCACCAACTATTAGTTTCCTCCTGCTTTTGATCTGTCTTTGTAAAAATCATTATCAGCATTGGGAAGCCCATATATTTCGTTGATTACCTCAAGGCTAAAGTTGACTTGCACATCCCGCGCAGTAGTAACTAAGGCTCATTGGAAGTTGGTCCTCAAGGCATTTACATAGAATTCAACCACTACTATTTAGCTGGTATCATTTGTTTGAGCGGCAAAATAAATCAACCTGCTTTCTACCAATCTTGAGTAGAAGCCCAACATTTTAGCTTTGACCTTTTCCATGTTTATGCCTTTTCCCTGATGATGGTTTTTGACAAGAGTTCGTCATATTTTTGTTCACATTATGCAGATAAAAATCAGTCATGATCAAAAGGTTCCTCTTCTTTAGCTTCCAGGATATGTTCCTGCTCAATTTCATTATTTTTCGGATCCATTTGATGCCCAAAGTACCTACAAAATATCCCAACAATGTTAAAAGCTCATACAGACACTTAAAATAATGTATAAGGAAGTATTTAGGCCAAAGAAATGGAAAAAAGTCCCGGACAGAGCTGTGCAGAGCTACTTTTTTTTCGCGTAAGGGCAATCGCATTCGCGAAGAGCAAAATTATTTTTCCCCGAAACAGACTTTCGCGTTCGCGAGCAGACCATCGCGTTTGCAAAGGTATCTTCATCGCCCAACCTAATTTTCTTTCAGGCCTTTTTTCGAACACTTTGCTTGCATTGTTTTATTTCTTATTTATCAGTAAACTTTAGCACACATCTCGCCCAAAAATTTTACAATAACAATCATACACTCACATTCAACCAGCCTCACCCAGCAAGCAATATCAATTTCGCACACAAGGTTGACATTTAAGACTGAAAAAATTTTCAACCCTATTGACAAAACAACCATGTTTGTTCTTGTATTGTTCCACACCAAGAAAAGAGGGAAGAGTGAAGAGAAAAGAGAGAAAACTACATACCATGCAAATGGCCAGGGAAGATTGCAATGCACTTGAAGAATATAGGGAATTTGATTTTTTTTTTGGATTGATAGAGTAAGAAGAAATTTCATTGAGCCAAAAGAGAACTAAGCATCTGTTTCCAGTGTTTCCAGTGTTTTTAGAGTTTTAAACTTACCTAACAGCGTGCGTTCACGAGGGCAGAGTCACCTTCCCGAAGAGTAAAAAAATTCTTAAACAATCACGAACGCAAGAAGTTAAACGCGAACACAAAGTTTTAGAGAAATATATACTTATCGCGAACGCAAAGCTTTGTTTCTGCAATTTGCAGCAGCTACTGGTTTTTGGTTGTCCGGTACTCCGTCCTGCTCAAATCGTTTCCAAAATTTATAAGACTTGGCAGATTAGTAAAAAATAATATACTAAGCTTTTCTAAAGAAGAAAATTTCAAAAAACGACTAAAGTTTTTAAAATGATGGGTTGCGTCCCATCAAGCGCTGAATTTACCGTCGTAGCACGACGCGAATCAACTTTACCACTTTTCTCGCCAGTTGGA
The DNA here is from genome assembly GCA_005239505.1 of Nicotiana paniculata. Classification (NCBI taxonomy): domain Eukaryota; kingdom Viridiplantae; phylum Streptophyta; class Magnoliopsida; order Solanales; family Solanaceae; genus Nicotiana; species Nicotiana paniculata. The sequence continues at coordinate 61,738 of MDKI01023083.1, forward strand.
CTATATGAATTGGGCACCTAACTTGGAATCAAGCTTGTGATCACGAGCGACGGTGGTGGTAAGTAGATGAGCAATACAATCATTAATTTCTTCATTTTGCATTTATTGGATTTCTTTTGATGAATGTCATTTTGCGTTCCTGAATTTTCAAATTGCAAGATGTATGGCTCTTGTCTTTCTTTCTTGCACTCCACATGGATTCACATGGTTCAATTCTCATATCACCATATAAGTAAAATGTTGAAAAATGCTTGAAATGAGATAATTGTCTCCGAACTTGCAAGTTTTTTCAGATTTTGACATCTTCTTTTTCCCGAACTCGAGTCAAAGTCAACCATATTTTCAATTACACCGGTTGACTCTAATTTTATATTTTTCATGGAATCACCAACAATCATGGAGTCGGTTGGAGGATGTTCATTTCTTGATTACTCAAAATAAATCTCACTTTCTTCCTCGAAGTTGGACTCTTCTTGACCTCTTTCCACACTCAAATTGATAGGCATAATGAGCCTCAATCAATGGTTTCATTTAATCTTTCAAAGTGCGGATAGTCTCATCATTTCGATGTAGTGCTTGTTTTAAGTCCTCGAGTGCGTAGTTTTTCTTCTCCTTATTTTCAATAATGGCCTCAAACATGAGCATCATCCTCCCATTTTGAGCATTTGGGAGTTCTTCTTGGTTTCGATCAAGTGCCAATGAAGGATTTTTGGCTTCAACCTCTAAGGGAGGTTCTTGGCTATTATTCACTTCCGAGGCCTTTTAGACCTCTAAAGCTTCAAGCATTTCTCCCTTTTGTGAGTTCCAAATTTCAAGTGCCAAATCATTTTGGAGACTATATTCCAAAAGCCCCTCCAAGGAATTTTTCTCTTTGTTTCCTAGTTCAAGTAGGCATTCTATCATGAGCTTGAACACTCCATTTTTACCATGCTCAATTTCTTCCACTTCCATATCCCTATTATTATCATCACAAAAAATATAATCATAATAGCGGGGGTCCGGGGAAGGGAATGACAAATAAGCACAATTATCCCAGTGGCCATTTTGACTACCACAATTATCACAAATACTCCACTCGTGGGTTTGATATTGTGAGCACAATCCGCCCCCGGGAGAAATTAAACAATCTTGCCAAGAGTGTGGTACTCCAGAATAAAGACAAGGGTCATCAAAGTATGAACAACTACCATCCGACCAATTTTCATTATATGATGCCATTTTTCAAAAACTAAGAAAATAAACAAGAAAACAAATAAGAAGATAAACAAAGATGAGAAAATAATTACACAAATATTCACAAATTTGGACCAAAGAACTTACGCTTACTTCTCAAACAACCTTAATACGCCAAATTGTTCCCCGGCAACAGCGCCAATTTTGATGACGTCCAAATCCATTAGTAAAAAGTAAATGGACACGGTCGCACACAATATAATTTAACCAACTATGAGTCGGGGCCGAATACCACATATAACAATATGTAAGGGATTAGGCGTGTCAGAGAATTATCACTTATTATGCTAATCCAAACACTTAAAATATGATTGTGAAAATATTATAGCTAAATGCGAAAATATAAACTAACCTAGAAAGAAAGTAACATGATCAATGGCTACAAGCATGGATGCAGTGCGAATTACATTCAAGTAACGATCAAATGTATTTCACGATTTTATACACATGAGTGAGTTTATGTTAATTATCCTCGGGTAATAATTCTATATTAGTTTCTTTCAAAGACTAACAAGACTTCCTAATTGAATTATCACTAAAAAAATTAAGAGGTTAAACACACCCGAATATGGCTACAAACAGTTCAATCCAATCCCTAGGTAGAATCTATAAAATGAAGGTTAAAGCCTCAAGTTCTTGTTAATTAATCTTTCCCAACCCCAAATTATCTTTACCAAAATTAATTCAATGTTAATGGGTGATTCCTAAGGTTAGCTAATCCCTTTGGAATCATTAAAGTACAAAAATAATTAAAGAATCAATAACTCACTTCAATATAACTAAAAATCGTTCAATACATAAGCACAACAAGATATTTAAGCCACACTTTAAATATGGTTATTATCATAAACAATATTCAAGTGTTGGAATAAATATTACACACTTAGATATACAATACAAAGCAAGGAAATGACGAAATGAACATAAATGGGTAAGAAATTCTCGACCAAAAGCTTCAAATCGTCAAAACCCAAGTGTGTGTGCAAGAACCCTAGCTCCAAAACATGCATTCTCTAGTCAAGGATGACAATATTTTACAAATGAGTTAGGTCGGGTATTAAATGGCTTGGGGGTCAAAAACGTGAAATTACATTTATGCCCAGAATTTGCCTAGAAAGCTATGTGATCGCATAAATATTTCCGCGTTCGTGGAGAATAACTTTTGCAAAGCTATGCGATCGCGTATAGAGATATTCTCATTATTTTGAGTCAAGACTTGTTTCAAGTCTTCGAATGCCAAGTTCAACTTCTCCTTATTTTCAAGAATGGCCCTCTAACATGAGCATCATCCTCTCATTTTGAGCATTTGAGAATTTTTCTTGGTTTTGATCAAGTTCCAAGGAAGAATTTCTGGCTTCAACATCTAAGGAAGGTTCATGTCTATCCTTCACTTCCGGGGCTTTTTGGGCCTCTAAAGCTTCCAGCATTTCTTCCATTTGTGAGTTCAACCTTTCACGCGCCAAGTCATTTTGGAGACTATTTTCGAAAAGCTCCTCCAAGGAACTTTGTTCTTTGTTTCCTCCCTCAAGTTGGCATTCCACCATGAGCTTGAACTCTCCATTTTGACCATGCTCAATTTGTCCAACTTCCATATTCCTGTATTTGTAATCACAAAAAGTAGAATCATCATAGCGGGGAATTGGGGAAGGGAAGGACAATTAAGCAAAATAATCCCAATGACCATTTTGACGACCACACTTATCACAAATACTCCACTCATGGGTTTGAGATTGAGCACACTATCCTCCCTCCGAAGAATTGAAATAATTTTGCCAATAGTGTGGTCCTCCACAATAAGGACAATGGTCATCAAAGTATGAACAACTACCATTCGACCAATTTTCATTATATTATGCCATTTTTCAGAACTAAGAAAATAAACAAGAAACAAACAAGAAAAATAAACCAAGATAAGAATAATAATTACACAAATATTCACAAGTTTGGACCAAAGAACATATGCTTACTTCTCAAACAACCTAAATACGCCAAATTATTCCCCGGTAATGGCGCCAATTTTGAAGACATCCAAATCCACTACTAAAAAGTAAATGGACACAGTCGCATGTAGTATAATTTACTCAACTATGGGTCAGGGTTGAATCCCACAGAGTATAATATGTTGGCGATTAGGCGCTTAAGAGAATTATCACTTATTAAGACAAGCCAAACACTTAGAAATGTTTTGAGAAAATATTTATAACTAATTGCGAAAATATAAACTAACCTAGAAAGCAAGTAAAATTATCAATGGCTACAAGCATGGATGCAGTGGGAATTAGACTCAAGTAACGATCAAATGTATTTCACGATTTTATAAACACGAGCGAGTTTATGTTGATTAGCCTCGGGTAATAATTCTATATTAGATTCTTTTGAATACTAACAAGACTTCCTAATTGAATTATCCTTAAAACAATTAAGAGATTAAGCACACCTGAATATAACTACAAGTAGTTCAATTCTATCCCTAGGTAGAATTTTAAAGTGAGGGTTAAAGCATCAAGTTCTTGTTAATTAATCTTTCCCAGCCCCAAATTATATTTTCCAAAAGTAATTCAAAGTAAATGGGCGAGTCCTAGGGTTAGCTAATCCACTTGGAAATGTTAAAGAACAAGAATAATTAAAGAAATAATAACTCACTTGAATATAAATAAAAATCGTTCAATACATAAGCAAAACAAGATATTAAATCCAAACTTTAAATATGAATATTCACATAAGAAAGATTTAAGTGTTGGAAAAAATATTACACACTTAGATATACAATACAAAGCAAGGAAATGAAGAAATGAACATAAATGGGCATGAAATTCTCAACCAAAAGCTTCAAATTTTCAAGACCCAAGTGTGTGTGCAAGAACCCTACCACCAAAACTTGTTTTCTCTAGTCAAGGAAACTAAAAATTAAGCCAAAGATGCCAAATATGTCTTTCCAACATGCTAGGTCGTTTATTAAATGGTTTGGAGGCCAAAAAACGTGAAATTCCAAAACTGCCCAGTTTTTCCGCTCATTTGTTCTTCGCGTTCGAAAAGGTTTCTTTTCCTACAGCTTCGCGGTCGCAATCTCTCCTTCACGTTCGTTAAGGCTTGTTCTCCTGCTGCTTCGCGTTCGCGTTTGCGAAGGGTAGTTCACTACGCAGATTTCCATTTTTCATTTTAGCTCTTTTTTTACTCGTTTTCACTTGGTTTCTTCACGATCACTCAAAATCACATAAAACATGTAAAATAGAAGTAAATGACATTAAACACACGATTTTATAATTCAAACATAGCAAAAATCTAAGATTAAAGACGAGATAAGTTGGTAAAATACCCATTAATAAGCATGGTGTTGATGCAAGACGGCCGGGTGATTGCCTACGCGTCCAGAAAACAAAAGGTACATGAGAAGAGCTATCATGTCCACGACTTTGAGTTAGCATAAATTGTTCATTCCTTCAAGATTTGGCGGCGCTATTTCTGTAGTGTTCCTTACGAGGTCCTCGCTGAAAACAGGAGTCTACAACATCTGTTTAAACAAAAGGATCTAAACTTGCAGTAGCGGATATGGTTGGAGTTGCTTAAGGATTATGACATCACAATTCTTTATCCTCCTGGGAAGGCCAATGTGGTGGCTGATGCCTTGGGTCGCAAGGTGGAGAGTTTGGGTAGCTTAGCTTATCTACTAGTAGCAGAGAGGCCATTATCCTTGGATGTTCAGGCATTGGCCAACCAATTTGTTAGATTGGATGTTCATGCCTTGGCTTCTGTGGTTTATTAGTCATCTCTTTAATACCGTATAAGAGAACATGAGTGTGATGGCTCCATCTAGTAGTCCTCAGAGACACGATTTAGCACGGCGATGCCAAGAAGGTCACCATTGGAGCAGATGGTGTATTACGGATGTAGGGAAGGCTATGTGCGCCCAATGTAGATGGCTAGCGTGAGTTGATTCTCCAGGAGGCTCAGAGTTGGGGGTACTCCATTCATCTCGGTGGCGCGAAGATATACCAGAACTTGAGGCAGCACTATTGGTGGAGGCGGATAAAGAAGGACATAGTGGAGTATGTAGGTCGGTGCCTAAATTGTAAGCAGGTGAAGTACGAGCATCAACGACAGGATGGATTACTTCATAGGTTAGAGATTCCAGAGTGGAAGCAAGAGCAGATCACTAGGGACTTTGTGGTTGGACTCCCACATACTCGGAGGAAGTTCGATGTAGTATGGGTTATTGTGGATAGATTGACCAAGTCAGCTCATTTCATTCCTCCGGTTACTACTTATTCTCCAGAGCAGCTGGCTCAGGTTTACATCGCCAAGATTTTCAGGCTTCATGGCGTATCGGTATCTATCATCTTTGACTTGGCTACGCATTTTACATCACAGTTCTCAAGAGTAGTACAACGAGAGTTTGGTACTCGGGTGGAGTTGAGTACAACATTTCACCCTCAGACGGACAGATAGTCCGAGCGCATTATCCAGATATTGGAGTATATGTTTCGTGTATGTGTAATGGATTTAGGGGATTCATGGGATCTATACTAGCCATTTACGGAGTTTCCCTACAATAGTAGTTAGCAATCGAGCGATCAAATGGCACCGTATGAGGCTTTGTATAGTAGACAATGTCGGTCTCCAGTGGGTTGGTTTGAGGCATGTAAGGCTACGCTATTGGGTACATATTTGGTTTAGGATGCGTTGAAGAAGGTTAAATTGATTCAGGATCGACTTTGTACAACCCAATCCAGATAGAAGAGTTATCCGGATAGGAAGGCTCGCGACGTCGCATTCATGGTTTGGGATTGGGTCTTGCTCCATGTTGAGGCTTTGGAAGAAGGGAAAGTTGAGCCCTAGGTCCATCGGAACTTTTTAGATTCTTTAGAGGGTTGGGGAGGTGGCATACAGACTTGCTCTACCACCTATTCTCTCTGCAGTTCATCAAGTGTTCCATATTTTCATGCTCCGAAAGTATCACGACGATCCATCTTATGTGTTAGACTTCAGCTCAATCCAGTTGGACAAGGATCTATCTTATGGTGAGGAGCCGGTGGCCATCTTGGATAGGCTGGTTCAAAAGTTGAAGACGAAGAACATTGCTTCAGTGAAGGTTCTGCGGAGGGGTCATCCGGTCAAGGAGGCGACTTGTGAGACCAAGCATGATTTGTGCAGTCGTTATACTCATCTTTTCACCACTTCAGATATGTCTCCATACTCGTTCGAGGAAGAACAATTATTTTAGGAGGGGGAGGATGTAATGAGCCAGCTGGTCGTTTTGAGAGTTTGAGCCCCCATCCCCTATTTATTGCTTCCTCCTTTTCATTTTATGCGTATATGACTTTCCGGGGTGCTTGGTGTTGGGTTCGGGGGTGTTTCAGAGTGAAATGGGACACATAGTCCGAAAGGGTGAAGTTGAGTTGTAAGAGTTGACCTTACTCTGACGTGTGTGAAGACGACTCCATAATTGAGTTTCGTCGGGTGCAATAGCTCTATAGGGTGATTTTGGTCTTACGATGATGTCCGGATGTCTATTTAGAGGTCTGTAGGTCATTTCAGCATTAATTGGTGAAAGTTGGAAAAATTGGATGATAATTGGAAAGTTTCAGCATGAGTTAGAGTAGGTTCGTAATGTCATTTATGACTTTTGTGCAAAATTTGAGGTTAATCGGACTTGATTTGATAGGTTTCGGCATTGAATAAGGAAGTTGGAAGTTTTAAAGTTCACTAGCCTTGAATCGATGCACAATTCGTGTTTTAGTGTTGGTTGACGTGATTTGAGGGCTCGACTAAGTTCGTATCATGTTTTAGGACTTGTTGGTATATTTGTTTGAGGTTCTAGGGGCCTCGGGTTGATTTCGGATGGTTAACGTATCGATTTTAGACTTGGAAGACTGCTGAAGAAATTGTGGTGTCCAGTTTTGGTTTTCTTCTGCGCGTTCGTGAAGGGAGTTCCACGTTCGCCAGGGGTAGCTTGTGTTAGGTAAGGATTTGTGCTTTTTTTTCGCGAAGAGGGAGTCGTGTTCGCGAAGATCTGGGCAATGGTACATCACAAAAGTAAAGGGGATCGCATTCGCGAAGAGGTAGAAGGGCCCCAAGCGTTTGATCTATGTGTTTATGAAGTAGGGGTCGCATTCGCGAAGATGTGGACTGTGAGGAAATATGTTCACCAGTGGGGACTCGCGTCCGCATAGAAGGCTTTGAGAAGCACACTTAATTTTGCTAGGTGAACGGAAGAGGAAGTCGCGTTCGCGATGAAGAAGGTTGTTGGGCAGATTTAAAATGTTCAAAAATGAGTGTTTGAGTTCATAACAAAAAAAATTATTTGGGAGCTCGGGATTAAGCAATGTTTTGAGATATTTTCACGTTTGTTTTTGAGGTAAATGATTTTTATTTAGTGTTGATTAATTTCCATGATGATGTCATTAACTTCACCATTTAGTTAGTGATTTAGGGTGAAATTTTTGGGAAAATGGAAGAAAGTTCTTAGACCAAATTGAGGGTTTGATCGGGATTTTGGTATTGGATTTGAGTAATTTTAGTATGGATGAGCTCATGGTTGATTGTGTTTTCATATTTTGTGACTTTTACCCGATTATGAGACGTGGGCACAAGTCGACCTTTTGGGGCGATTTCCTAAATTCTTGCTAATGTCATGATTTCTTTATTTAGATTAGTTGCTTATAAGTATATTTATTGTATGCAATTGCTTTTGGTTATATTTGGGCCATGCGCCGAAAAATCCTTTCTCATGGTATTCTCTGATCAGTGATGGGGACCCAAAGAAGAACGTTCAGCCTCCTACTACTGCGGGCTATTCTGACAAACCAGCTATGGTAGTTGCAGAGGCAGTTGGTGGTCCATCCACTTCGACCGAGCCTTCCTCCAGTGCCGCAACAATTCCTCCACCAACATCCTCAGTTCCCACTACATTTCCTACCATAGGTTCAACTTCTTCTTTGAATTCGGTGCCTATGCATATTGCTCCACTTTGTGCGCTGCGAGTCTCATAGGCCTTGGCGAGCCTCTACAACTGGATGCAAATAGCCACTACAAAGTTGTCTGACATATCCAGTACTATTGCAACACATTCATCTAAATGAAGCTTGCTTGACTCTTCGAGTTTTACTTAATCTTTACTTTTTATTCATCACTACTACTATTATTACCTAAACACAAAACATACTCATTTTCTTAAGAAGGTTGTCACGCCATCCGTCGTTAGGGAAGAGTTTCCCGGTTGACAGAGAAAACTACCTTCTGATAGAACCGTGGCATTAAGAAAACCAAAAGCTTATTATCTACTAAACCATAAAAAGAAGCTACTAAATTAAAAAGAAGATACTAACTTAAACAATAACTAATAAGAAAACAAACATAAAGAAGCTACAAAGAAAAAACTATTGAAAGCGTAACGAATATACATAATAAGAAAGGAGAGATAATACATACATAATGAGAAAGAAGAACAAAAGAGTATCAAGTTAATTACAGGCCAAATATCTCAGAATCAACAAATAAGATTAAATAAACTCCACCCCCCCTCCCTAAATAAAAATAAGCATTGTCCTCAATGCTTACAAAATAAGAGTAAAGGAATGGAAAAAGTGAAGAAGACTCCCTATCGATCCTTGGACATATATGTGTCTACAGAAATGTCACCGCCCTCAGTCTCCTCTAACTGGATCTCATCATCCTTAACTATGGGAGTGACTAGATTGGTGAACATCTGACGCGCTGCCTCAGCAGTGTTGGCAGCCATGTCTGGCTCCTCAGACTGACCAGTTGGTGCCGATGCAACTGATGGTGCTGGTGGCTGTGCAAGAGTTAAATCAATTAGCATCTCAAATGGTAGATCCCCGGTTGTTGCAATCTTGGTCACTTGTCTGAGGAGCTTGTCAACTAACTTATTGGAAGCCTGGGACTTTCTCAATTTCTTCACTTCCTTTCCCATTTCCTCAATCAATGACCTATGTTGTACCAAAGTGTTCATTATGGTGTTTTGTTTCTCCGGGAGTTTCGTCAAAGTCTCTTTCACTGTTGGAGGAACCTGAGGTGTCAGAATAGATGATTGTGCTCCAACAGTACATGATATGTCAAACAGCTTTGCAGTTGGTGTCTGCATCTAGTTGTTGAGGTACTCTTGTGTCTAGGAGACTCGCAGTGGAGAAAGTAGTGCAATAGGAATAGGCATCGGCTTTAAAGCCGAATTGGAACATGTGGCAGGAAATGTAGTATGAATTAAGGATGGTGGTGGAGGCATTTCTGGGAACTGGATGAAGGCTCGGTCAAAGTGGATGGACCACCAGCTACCTCTGCAACTACCATAGCTGGCTTGTCAGACTGGCCCGCAGTAGTAGGAGGCTGAACCATCTTCTTTGGGTTTTTGCATCACCCATCAGAGAATACCGTGAGAAAGGCTTCTTCGGCCTCAAATTCGTACCATAATCCCTTGGATCTACCCATGTATCCACGAGATATAACATGAGTCTGCCTGCAGCAATCACATAGATGTTGGCTGATATCACGGCATCCACGTTGATCGGGTGCCTGGCCATGAGAGAAGCCACTAGAATTGCCTACAGAATTGCAAGAGTCTCATTCTAGCACGGGTCTAGTATGGTGCAGACAAAGGTCTGCCATCCCTTCACCTAAATGTTCAGGGTGTTCCTTTGAATAGGAACCCCTATTGTGATCCATGGTGGTGGTGGTCTAGGAGCTGCAAGTATCTCTGCTAACGAAGGACGAGCTGCCTCCCCAAGTGAAAACTTCTTTAAGTACTCTATGGGCTCAACATCATCAAACCCCAGGTAAGTGTTCAAGGTATGCTGGTTAAATTTCAGCTTGAGCTAACTTTTGTAAATTTTGTCCCCTTATTGATGTGCGCCACATTGAAGTAGATTCCCAGAAAATATATTCCTTTGCATTTACAACGCTCTGAGTGAACCACATCCACCATTTGCACTCTGTAAATTGTCTCAAGACTGCATGGTTTTACTTTTCTAAGACTTTTAATTGGAATTGATGCTCAAGAGTTAGTGACCTTATTGGTCACCACTGAAACTAGAAAAAGCAGCCAAGGCCGGCAACTATGGCATCTCCCTCTCTGCCATCATCGGGGATGTCATCAACTGTAGTAGCTGGTGCCTCAGGAAATGGTGTAGAGGAGGTCTCAGAACCTTGACTAGCATTCTCCGAATCCGTGGAGGTGATATGTGATGATGACGGCTCATCCCTGAGCTGATATCTTCCTTGTGGCTTTGATTGGACAGCTGGTAGCTCTTGGATTGAGTTTCCCTCTGATGCTTCCCTGGATGGGGAATAAGAACTGGATTCGGAGGGCTCTGGATTTCTCCCTCGAGTGGCTATAGCCTTCTTTGTTATTACCTTTTGGAGGGTGAGGGGTAAAGCACACTTGCCTCGACCCCTGGAACGTTAACCTCTCCCCTTTGAAGTATCACCTCTGCCTCGAGGTCTAACCATTTTCTGTACCAAGAAAAAATAGGTGTTAGTTTTAATTCAAGTGCAAACATACAAGAACACACCAGAGAGACAATGAAAAACATAGTTTAAAACTTGCTTGCAAGGTAGGGGAGTGCAGTCCACAGAATTGTCATTGCGGCAGCAGAATTGGATCACGGTCTGCATAAGTGCCATTGCGGCCGCAACTCAGACACCACCAATATGCCAACTCTCTGATAACATAGAACGAGCTATTTTGCAGCAGCAATCAGTTTTCTACGGTTTGCACATTTTCTATTGCGGCCGCACATGTAAGTCATCAAATTGACAACTCTCTTAACATATAAATAGTTGTTCTGCGGCCGCAATGGGGTTTCTGCGTTACGCATATTTTTCATTGCGGCCGCAGAATCATGTTTGACTGAAGTACCCTAATTTCAACTTATGCGGACCACACAATTTCTTGTGCGGCCGTAGATTTCAAAACAATAACGATTAGAGTTTTATGGTTTGCAATTTCTGCAAATATTTGACATGGTAGCAGTGTATAATCATGAAAACCTATTTACCCATTCCTTATAGAGTAAGTACTAGTTGACCCACTGTAGTCTTATCCCCACATGGTTGTATAATTGAATTCTACTGACAACTAGCCTAAAACTAACTAACAAGTTTTAAATTAAACTAATATTTTGAAACATCCTATAAGTAATTCAGGTATACCAGCTATAAAGTAGTGCAAATGAGTGATCACATATGTTGAGTGTGTGTGGCAGATGATTTCAATGTTTTAGACTTGTGAATGCTCGAGAGGGAAAAAAAGTAAAAAATAGCCCTATGCCCTCTTTTTATACTAGACGGTTCTGACTGAGGGAAAGAGAGTTGAGTGTGGCCGCAAAATTCCCATTGCGGTCCGCACTTGTTACCTGGGGCTCAGAAACCCTTTCTGTGTTGCAGTCGCAGAAATTGTTGTGCAGCCGTAGAATTTGTTCCGTACCGCATATTTTATCTTTCGCCCGCAATTTGGCCATTTCTCCGACAAACCAACTTCAGAGAGTTATCATTTTTCCTCTTCAATTTGTGCGGTCCACAATGTAATTGTGTTGCCGCATAGGATCTTTTGTTGCCTCAACCATAATTTTGCGGTATGCACAACACAATTGCGGTCCGCAAATCTTTCCACACTTTGACAAATTTCTGGACATAATCCTATAAAGCACACCCAACCTTGCAACACACTTCAAATCCAGTTAGCACGAAAATAACACCTAACTACAAAAGAACAAAAGAAAAGGAAAAGAAACATATGTTTCCTTTCAAGCATCAGCTAATTTAACGTCGCAGCACAACGTAGCTTACCATCATTCGAAATGAATCACCGCCACAACGTGTCCATCATCAACTTTTCCCAAATAGTGCTTCACTTGGTGACCATTGACTCAGAATACTTCATTGTTCTTGTTTTTTAAGTCCAATGCACCAAAGGGTGTCACACCCACAACATCAAAGGGCCACTCAATTAAGACTTTAACTTCCCGAGAAACATCCTCAATCGTGAATTGAACATCAACACAAGATCACCCTCTTTGAAATCTTTGTTCAAAATGTACTTGTCAAGAAGATATTTCATCTTCTCTTTGTATAAGGACAAACTTGTGTATGCATGTTACCAGAATTCATCCAACTCATTCAAATGTTCCACCCTCAAGTTAGCGGCAAAATCCCACTCAAGATTCAACTTTTTTAAAGCCCACATGGCTTTGTGCTTGAGTTCCACCAGAAGATGACAAGCTTTTTCGAACACCAATCGTTATGGAGACATTCCGATAGGTGTTTTGTAAGCCGTCCGATAAGCCCATAAAGCATCATCAAGTTTCTGGGACCAATCCGTCAGGTTAGCATTAATTGTTTTGGACAAAATATTCTTTATCTCCCGATTGGAGACTTCCACTAGACCGCTTGCTTGTGGATGATAGGGAGTCGTGCTTTATGAGTGACACCATACTTGGTAAGTAAGGTATCAAAGGTCATGTTGCAAAATTATGACCCCAGTCGCTTATGATAGCCCGTGGAGTACCAAACCTTGTGAAAATATTCTTCTTCAAGAACGCCACCACATTTGTCGCCTCATTGTTCGGAAGAGAAACAACCTCAACCCCTTTGGACACAATCAACCGCGACCAAGATGTAGGTGTTTCCACAAGAACTCACAAAAGGAACCATGAAGTCAATACCCCACACATCAAAAATATCAATCTCCAAAATGGTGGTGAGGGGAATTTCATTTTTCTTTGAGATTCCACCGACCCATTGACATTCATCACATCAGTTCACTAGATCACTTGCATACCTGTAATGAGTGGGCCAATTAAAACGGTAACTTAGCACTTTGGTGACCGTTCTTGCTCCACCATATGGCGAAGAATGACAAGCCCTAAGAATTTTAATTCCTCTTTATCTAGTACAAATTGTCTAATCACCCATCCGTACAAAATCAGAAAAGGTACGGTTCATCCCAATAATATTCTTGACAATCCCGTTTTAGCTTCTTCCTTTGGTTTGAAGCGAACTCATACGAGATGATACAACTCACAAGAAAATTTTCTAGATCCGCGAACCATGGCACCTCTTTCATTGAAATAGCCAAAAGTTGCTCATCGGGGAAGGATTCATTAATTTCAAGGCCATCATGCCGCCTCCCCTCCTCCTCCAAACGAGACAAGTGGTCTGCCACTTGATTTCACTCCCTTTTCGATTTTGGATTTTAATATCAAACTCTTGCAACAAAAGCACCATATCTCATCAACCGAACTTTGGAATCTTTCTTGCTCATAAGATAATGAAGTGCTGCCTCATTCAGGTTGACAATCACTTTAGCACCCATCAAGTACGAGCAGAACTTCTCTATAGCAAACACAATGGCAGGGAACTCTCTCTCTGTAATGGTATAGTTGACTTGGGAACTATTCATGGTCTTACTAGCAGAGTAGACCTAATGAAATATCATGTTGATGCGTTACCGCAAAACATCCCCCACCGCTATATCTCTTGCATTGCACATGAGCTCAAAAAGAACACTGCAATTTGGAGCGGTGATGATGGGAGTTGTTGTCAACTTGAACTTTAGCAATTCAAAAGCTCTCATGTAATTATCATTGAAGTGAAACTTAGCATCTTTCTCTAAAACACTTGCACAACGGGTTCACTACTTTAGAAAAATCCTTGATGAAATGCTGGTAAAACCCTGTGTGGCCTATGAAACTCCGCATGCCATTCACCGAAGTTGGACGTGGAATTTTTGAAATCACCTCAATCTTTGCCTTGTCGAATTCATTGTCATTCTTTTAGATCTTGTAGAAAAGGACAATTCCTTCCTCGACCATGAAATGACATTTCTCCTAATTTAGCACAAAATTTGTTTCTTAACATCTTGCCAACACTTTATCCAAATTTGCGAGACAATCGTCAAAATAATTCCCGACCACTGAGAAATCATCCATCAAAACTTCAATGTAATCCTCCACCATATCCGTGAAGATAGCCATCATACACCTTTGAAAATTTGTCGGTGCATTGCACGAACCAAATGACATCTGCTTGAAGGCAAAAGTGCCATAGGGACATGTAAAGGTTATTTTCTCTTGATCCTCTGGAGCAATAAGAATTTGGTTGCAGTTGGCATACCCATAAAGGAACAATAGAAATCTTGGCCGGCCAATCTATCAAGCATTTGATCTAGAAAGGAAAGTGGAAAATGGTCATTCCTTGTGACTTTGTTGAGCTTACGATAGTCCATCCACACTCTCCAGCCGGTCATAGTTTGTGTAGGAATCAACTCATTCTTGTCGTTAGTGACCGCCATCATGCCCCCTTTCTTTGTGACAAATTGAACCGGAGAAGTCCACAAACTATCGGAAATGGGGTAGAAAACCTCGGCATCCAACCACTTGGTGGTCTCCTTTTTTCCTCTTGCATGGCTTCATTGAGTCTCCTTTGATGTTTAATAGATGGTTGGGAACCTTCCTCCAAAATAATCTTGTACATGCAAAATGTGGTGCTTGTCCCCTGAAAATCCACCAATGTCCACCCAATAGCCTTCTTCCTCTTTTGTAGCACCGCCAATGTAGAATCTACATGCACGTTAGTCTAACAAGAGGAAAGAATAACCGGTAAATTAGAAAAAAAAGGCCTATAAATTCATACCGAAGATGTGGAGGTAATGGCTTCAACTCCAAGGTAGGAGGCTCTTCAATTAAAGGCTTTATAGGAGGAGTTGTCCTATTTTCAATATCCAAAGATAGTTTCCGGGTGCATAATTGTATGACCCTATTCCTTGCAAAGAATTCACACATTCCATAAAGCCATCCATCTCTTCATCATCAAACTTGAGCAAGACGGCCTCCAACATATCACCAACATTTATCACAACATTTGTTTCATCCACAATAACATTGGTCACAAAGTCCGCAAAAGAGCACACCTTATTGTTATTGGGTTTCCTCATAGACTTAAACACATGCTTTTTCATCACCAACCCGGAATGTAAGTTCTCCGGCTTAAACATCACAAAGACCCTTCCCCGTAGCAAGGAAAGGTCTACCAAGAATAATCGGTACCTTATAATCAACCTCACAATCAAGAATGAAAAAATTCGCCGGGACAATGAATTTATCAACATGAACCAAAAAATCCTCAATCACTCCCAAATGTCTCTTTATAGTACGATCGACCATTTGCAATCTCATACATATGGGCTTCTGTTTCCCAATTCCCAAAATCTTGAAAACTGAATAGGGCATAAAATTTATACTTTCCCTAAGATCACAAAGAGCTTTTCCAAACTCGGCACTTCCAATTTTACAAGGAATCATGAAAGCACCGGGATCCTCCAACTTGGGAACCATTGAATTCACAATTGCTCTTACTTGATGAGTGACTTTGATAGTTTCAAAATTCATTGATCGCTTCTTTGTCAAACGATCCTTCATGAACTTAGAATTACCAGACATTTGCGTCAACTAATGGCGCACATCGATTGAGAGACACTTCGTCATTTGGATAAACTTATTGAATTGGTTTTCACCATTTTTCTTTGCAAGTCTTTGAGGGTATGGAGTTGGAGGCTTAGGCAATTGTGACTTAGCCTTCTGCACTACCGGTTCCGGCATTTCAATAACGTGATCCCTACAGGGGTTCACCTCTTCTTGAGTCTCTTCCACACTGTCATCAATATCAATCTGAAATTCATCTTTTTCTTGCAACACACTGTTTTGGATCTCCTCTTCTTGCACTGCTTGCTCTTCATCCACAAGTTACCTTTGGCTTGAGGTGGGTGAATTTCCACCTTTTCTACTTCTTGTGGTAACAGCCACGGAATGCCCCATGTTGTTCCCACCCTTTGGGTTTACTAGTGTGTCACTTGGTAGTGCCTCCTTAGGACGAGTATTTATAGCTTGAGAGATTTTCCCCGTTTGAACATCCAAGTAACTGATTGATATGTTGCGTGAGGCAAGTTGGGCATTATAATCGACATTCCTTTCCATCATCTGCTTGAACATATACTCAATACGTCCAATTTCATTGTTGAAAGAGCTTGGACCATGGAAAGGATAAATAGGTGGGTTGTTCAATTGTTGATACATTGGGGACCTATGAAAACCCATCACCTAGTTTCCTTGATTAATATTCCACCCCCCTTGATTGTTACCTCCCCAATTTCCTTGATACATTCCAATTACCTTGATTACTTCCACCACTCCAATTTCCTTGATTGTTGTTGTTATGCCACTTCCCTTGATTGTTGCCACCACTCCAATTACCTTTGTTGTTAGAATTCCAATTACCTTGATTACCTTGAGGTCGACATTATTGTTGATTTGGTCCTCGAGAGTTTTTTCTTTGTCCTTGGTAGTTACTCACATATTGTACCTCCTCATCTTGTTCATTGTAAGATTCATCTTGATCAAACCCACTATCGTCTTGCACATAATTTTCCACTCGATTATGCCGTTGCGGACCCTTGGTCCTTGTTTTTTCCACCATCATGCTTACTCCCTCCATAGCATTAACTTTGATTAGTATTTTGCACATGTAGAAGTGAAGCCTTTTCCAATTGATTCATACTATTTATGGGGTGAATCGCATTTGGATCACCTTGTGGAACATTAGCCCGGGATTGCCAAGATGATGACGTGTCCTCCATTTCATCCAAAATCTCACAAGCTTCCCCATACGGCGTTGTCATGAAATTACAACTAGAAAGTTGATTCTCCAAGCATCGGTTGTTAATATTAATCCCTCGATAGAAAGTTTGTTTAATCATATTCTCCGTCATGTCGTTATTGGGACACTCTTTGGCCATTGTTCTATACCTCTCCCATAACTCATGTAGCGGTTCATTGGGCTCTTTCTTGAACGCTAGAATCCCATCTCTAAGAGAAGCCATATGCCCAAGAGAAAATAACTTGGCAATAAATTTCTCCGCCAACTCATCCTAAGTATGGATGGAATGGTTTGGCAATATTCCTAACGAATCTAAGGCTTTCCCCCATGGAGAGAGGGGAAAAAGCCTTAGTCTTAAAGCATCCTTGGAGACGTTTGTTTGTTTACTCCCCCAACAAGTGTCCACAAGCCCCTTCAAGTGATTGTATGCATTTTGACTTGGAGCCCCGATGAAGAAACTTCATTTCTCGAGTAAATGAGCATCACGTTGGTGATTTGAATGTTTCCCGCTGTAATACAGGACGAGACTATGTGTAACGACCCGGCCGGTCGTTCCGTGAGATTTACCCTGTTTCCCCCATTTATGCATTTTTCATATATTGCTAGCTTGTTTTCTTTTCTGTGTTGGGTCACTTGGTTTGGCTCAGGAGTTGTCATGGTGAGAATTGAGGCATTTAGTCTCTTAAAGTAGCCTAAATGTTGAGAAATTCAACTGAGTGTTGACTTATTGGTGGACGACCTTGGAATGTGGATTTTATGGCTCAAATAGCTTCGTTAGGTGATTTGGGATTTAGGAGTGCGTTCAGAATTGATGTCTAGTGTAGAATTAGGCTTCAATTGGCGAAAGTTAATTTTGGCGATTTCCGGTCAGCAGTGGAAAATAGGCTATCGGGGTCGGAAAGGAATTCCGGAAGTTGGACCAGGTTTGTAATATCATTTTGGGTATGTGTGCAAAATTTCAGGTCAATCAGAGGTGTTTTGGTTGGTTTCGGCGTAGTTGGCGAAGTTTGGAAGTTCCAAAGTTCATAGGCTTGAATTTGATGTGATTTTGGTATTGTTGCGTTGTTTTTGGTGTTTCGAAGGATCGACCAAATTTGAATGATGTTATGGGATATGTGGGTATGTTTGGTTGAGGTCCCGATGGCCTCGGGTGGTTAACGGACCAACTCTTGGCTTGAAAACTGGGAAGATTTTTGCTAGTGTGAGGTTCTGGTTTCCTTCTACATGATCACGGGAGGATTCTTGCGATAGCGTAGACCTAGCTAGAGATGGAAGGATTTTGTTCTATGCGATCGCGTGGATAGGATTGCGATCGCATAGGTTGGTCAAGTAAGGCAGTGCGATCACGTAGAGGATTCTGAGGCGCGTGTGTGGGGTGGAGAGTTGTTCTAGGCGATCGCGTGTATTGGTATGCGATCGCATTTAGTGGCTGGTATGTGCATCGCGATCGCGTGTCTAGATTCACGATCGCACTGAGGAAAATTTAATGGCTGGGCAGAATGTTTTAAAAGGCCATTTGTGCGAGAATAGTTCATTTTCCTCCATTGTTGAACGAGTTGGGAGCTCTTTTGAGAGGGTTTGAAGAGGAAATTGAAAGGAATCACTCGGAGGTAAGGATTTAAACTTCATCACTCGTTTATATGTCGTTTTGTAAGTAATTAAACCATAAAATTGTTGGAATTAAACCCAAATTTGGGGAAGAAGGGTGCATGGAAATTGAAATTTTCTTTTGAGGATTTGAGTGGGCAATTGTGGTCCGATTTTAGTGTTCTTGGTATGTATAGAATCATGGGAGGACGAGGATTCTACTGATGCAGATTTTATCAAATTCTAAGGCGTGGTCCTGGGGCTCAGGTTTGGCCGAATTTCGAGATTCTTGTATAATTTGATAGTTTTCGATTGGGTTGTGTTCCTTTGGTATATATTGATGATGTTAAACTGGTTTTGGCTAGATTCGGAGCAATCGGGAGCCAAATTGAGGGGAAAGATCATAGAGGACTAGTATTGTGGCCCGGTAGAGGTAAGTAATGGTTATAAATCTCGTCCTCAGGGTATGAAACCTCGGATTACATATTTCTCACTGATTTTAGAATGGAGCACATGTCGGATGACGAGTATGTGGCGCGTACTGATTTTTGGATTGGACTAGGTCCTCTCCGTGGAAACTAATGAGTTGCATATTTTACTCAAACCCTTATGTTAAATTATGTTCTAAAGAATTGTTGAAATATTTGGGCTATAAGCCGTGTTTGGGGCCTCGTGCCGATCTGTTTAGACCCCTTGGGGGCTTTTATTGCTGTTTTTCCTCACTATTTGTTGTTGATTTCACTCAGCCACATTGTGCTTACTGTTTTCGAAAATCAGCCTGATTTACACTACTTGAGTTTTAAAAATGATGTTTTGGGTCGAGTACCCTATATTACTGATTTGCCCGAGGGGCCTTTTGAGTGGTTCTGCTGACTGAGGTCGAGGGCCTGATTGTGAGGATATGATACGCCACGAGGTGGCTTCATACTTGGGCGAAGAAGCCCCTCCAAAGTCTGCACACACCCCTAGTGAGCGCACAGAGTGCCGAGTGACGAGTGATTGGGAGGCATGAGTGACTGTGAGGTGCTGAGTGAGTTTTTATGAGTGACTGTGAGGTGCTGAGTGAGTTTTTATGAGTGACTGTGAGGTGCTGAGTGACTGTTTATGGGTGACTGCGAGGCATGCCCGAGGGGCTGATTATGATATATGTTTTTGCCCGAGGGGCTACTTATGGTTTTACTACTTTCACTCTGAACTTATGAAATATGTTTTGCCTGAGGGGCCTCTATATGATTCA